>CANPUT010000088.1:0-184978 GCA_947578815.1 Epinotia ramella
TGAACTGTTAGACTAGACACTACAGGGCAACCAAAATCTTATACTTTTACAAAAAATATCAAACTTTGGCGCAAGTTTTGGGACACCTTGTATATGATGCGAAAAGCGCTCAATACGTTTTCAGTCGTATTTCTATTGAGTCACGGTTTTTCGTGATAAAAGCTTATTCTTTTTAATATAAATAACACAAATAGACTAAATAAAACCCCAGATCTTTGTTCAAGTTATTTCAAACTTACCCCATTTGACATTGAGTTTTATTTTAATAGTCTGACGTTTGAATTCCGAATGCAGTTTGGTTCGAGTCCTTTTTTTAAAGTGACCGTCACGTCACAATCCCTCGGGACTACGGTGTGCTAGATATGCCAAATGAGTATATTTATATTGTATAGTTATATGTATGTATACATGTAGGCGTCGATAATGCCTTAGTAACACAGATGGTCAAACGAAATGACTAAACAAGACTTTATGTCATATCGTAACATGACCGCTTTTATGTCTGACATAAAGCGTCCGTCCTTCTCCCGATCACATAGACGAGTCGAGACGACGCTTTACGTCGGGTTTAAACATGAACGTGATAGTCTGGAAGTTAATAATGTATTATATCCCCTAGCCGCCTCCCATACAGAAAAATGGGTTTGAAATTAGAATTAACTGTAATAGAAAAGAGAGATTTTGCTAATTTCGATTTTAGAACAAAATTCTACTGTTATCTAATATAGTTGATTCAAATCGCATTGTCATTTTTTTTGTATGATGACCGGCTAGTAGAAAAATTATGCAATTTTTAAAGGTTAATATATAGGTTTTGAGCTATTGTGTTACTAGAGCATAAAGCTGACTTACACCTTACACCTAATATAGATAGTTTTAAAGCACGGGTGCTATCAAGGTCAACAATATATTTTTATTCTGCTTCGCTTTTGTTGTATAAAGATTTTTACAACATAACTATTTTTATATTAGTTAGGGATTGTGTCGATGCACTAGATAGTTATAGTAATCGTTTTAAATTAAAGTAACATTAGAACAAACTACTGATTTAATTGTATAGCCGTTCATTCGAAAAGGGTTTTTATTGCTATGGAAATATGGTTATATTTCGTATGTAGCAGAGCGTCGCGTAAGACCCTTGAGAGCTTGACAGCCAGTGGTATTAGTATTACGTTAACATGACAAACTTAGCTAAATAGAAGTAGGGTAAATCGCCAATAACTGGACACTGGAATAATAAATCTCCTAAACTCGCACCCGCGAATTCTAACAGTGACATTAATTACTAACGTCCCTACGTAGTGGCGCGACTGGAGTTGTCTCTGTCAGTGTCACATAACGCGGCAATCTTCTAGACGAAAGAGCACGCGCTATGCTGTAGAGCGGGATGGCATGCTTTTAGTTTTCTAGCTGCCACACATTGGTTGTGTTACAGGGAGCAATTTCTTTACGTAAGTAGTAGCTTCTGGCTCTGTGAGCTGTAGACGATGAGTGTCAGCAAAAAAAAAAAAGCGGCCAAGTGCGTGTCGGACCACGCACAACGAAGGGTTCCGTGCCTATTAAAAAGTATCGTTACTGAAATCGTATGGCACTTACATCCTTTTCTTTGAGGAAGGCAGTTTTTTAGAAATGTCTCGAAAACCTTTGAACCGATCTTGTTCAAAACAATTTTCGCTAAAAGAATTTAATGAGCCCTATGTTCATGATTTTTTTGCTGCTGTGCCGAGAAACAGTCTAATTTAATGCATTAAATAGGTACCAGTTGGGAAAATGTACGCACTAGTCAGTTGGAGGGCGTGACAGTATAAAACTGCTGTATTGTATGCATTTATTTAAAGTCTATAATTCTCCCGCAATGTGGTACAGTAAAGTGTAAAGATGGTATGGCAGCTCTAAATATCTCAAATGTGTTGCAACATTTTACGTCGTTGAAGGTTAACTTTACGCCATAACATGCCCTTAAACGGTTTTGCGTTATTTTTGTTACACGTTGTATAACCAACCCAGCTCCTCCACCAAGTCTACCAAGGCCTGCTTACTGTTTTAGGTATGTTCAAAGTGTGCCAGTTAATTTAGTATATGAATGCTCTGTCTACACCTGAATGTACCAACAAATTGGTCATATAAAGTGACTTTTGTTCGTTTGACAACTTTCTTTTACACTGAACACTATTAAAAAAACTAAACGAATCATAAAGTTACCAAAATACGCTCGCAAACTTAGTTATTAATTTTTTTACTCGGAAAAAATAGAAATAACGTAGCGTTTGACAAGGACAGGAAACTCTCGATAAATGCCTTACATTTGTCTCTTTCTAACAAGTGTGTTGCGAGAGGGACAAGTGATAGGGCGATAATAACAAGGTCTGGTGAAAAAAGTTCACATTATGTTGAATAACGAGCTAAATGTCGTTCTTTCTAGAAAACTGGATCTTAACCGAATGAATAAAGCATATAAGTTTTATGACTACTAAATGCAGAGTAAAAGAAATAATACGTGTAATGATATAATTTAGTCCACCATTTTGAAAATTTGCCTTGTCCTGTTGGATTCCACGAGTAGTCATGAAGGCATAAGTAGGTACATAATCATGATTAAGTACGAGTAATCATTGTTGCGATTACTCGAGCATAGAATTTCAAAAATTATATGATGAATCATGACAGATTATATATTTTATAAGATTACTAATTATGCATGCTCTTGAGTAATCTCTAATCATGATTACTTTAACCAACACTGAGATTGAGATTTTCCCCGGAATGCTTTAATGATTTCATGATTTTTTAATGTTAATTGGTCTATTGTTTATAATGTTACATTACACCCAAGAGCAATGAAAATGTCAAATTGGTTGTGCACTGGCGTCTGCTAACGAAATTATAAATGAATAATAAACGAAATTATAATAAAGGGGAAAAAAATTATGAAAATCGAAGATTTTTTCTTTTTACGGTAGCCGCTCAGTACTGATTGCTCTTGGCTATAATTAAAAAAAAATATATTATATTATTAGTTAAACGCATTACGCCCTAAGATGCGAGGTGAGATACACTACATCGCTACAGTTGTCGAATAGGTAGGGCCAGCGCGCCTGTTAGCGACCACCTAATTTAGTGGTTCAATTTGGTTGACTTTGATGAGTTGCTCAACTGAGAGGTCTCTTAGAAGAGCTCTATCATGTAACTACTAAAATCATGCAGACGACATTTTTTTTTAAAGTGTCGAAATGTTATTATTTTTAATCGATGAAACCTTGTCCTCTAGGTGGTTGCTAAATGGACTCCTACCCTCGTTTCTTATAAAGACGAACATCGATAATCGATAACTATTGGCGAACAGGTTGTACAAAAATTGTCGTTCCAAGCCAAATATAATGTCTGATTTTAGACCCGATTTGACCAAATTGGTGTGGACTCAAGGTGGACACAGATGGACAAAAGACTATGTTTTGGAATTTGACCGTGTCTAGGAATGCAAACTAATCTTAGTAAGCCCATTGATAATTATAATTTGGGCATTTATGCGTGGGTTTGGAATACTTTTGTAGATTTAACATGTATACAGGGAGGAACATTTCCTTGGACTAAGCTGAAAGGACAGTGTTATATAAGTGACGTACAAACGATCTATCATAAATGTTAAGCTGGATTTAAAAGAAAAAAAAAACATAAAAATCTAAATATTTTATCTTAGTGACAACCCGAATACTATACATAGTTATTATTTTCATTTGAAATTGACAAATGTCACAAGTCACAAGAATCTTGCTGACTTCATTGAATCTGCTGGTTAGGGTTGAAACATACAGTTTTTTTCACCAAAGTTTAACAAGTTGTATCTCGGTAACCGTTAGAAATATTAATATGGTTACTAGGTGAGAAGTAAAGCACTAAACCTGATCTATATCCCATTTGCTTAAAAGTCCATCGATCTGTTCCACCCAGTATACCTTGTTATGTGTGCGACCAAGTGATCACATCGACTAGTTAATTAACCATTTAATTTGTCCAATCTATATGACAGCCATGTCATGAAAAGTTTGTCACTGTTAAATCTCACAAAGTATCCCGTCGAAGACCCATGGATAATTGTGCAATTTATGGGCCTCGTCTAGGGTGAATATCAACTAAAGATGTGACAAGATTTGACTTGGTGTCAAATACATGAAAACACAACTTGGCCTGTATCTGGTATGGGCGAAGTTGTGTTTGATATTGACCGTCATGGCCGCTCCACACAATGGGCCATCCTGGACGCGGCTATGCGGTAGAACGAGACATAAATATGTCTTACTCCCATTAACGCATAGTGGAGCGGCCATTATGGACAGTAGCGTAAAACAAGCGCGTGGTTATGCTTAACCTTGACGAGGCTTTACGGATACTTTCTGGCTAGACCACATTTTGTTTATCGTTAGCATCGTATTAAACATAGAGATTAAGCCCAATGCAAGGTTGTACACAAAGCAATGTACCTTCTTTTTTTTGTACCTACGCGTAGATTATTTTGAAAGTAATATAAAAGTTAATATATTATTTCTTGTTTCTATTATGCAGTCCCGTAGATTTAAATGTGTCCCAAGGGGCACCGGAAGGATTCCACATAATTATAAAGTGTTTTCCTGAGGTATTACCGAGTATAAAATGTCATACAATGTCTTTTTTACTCCCTAGTGTCTCAGGAACACGCTGGTAATATTTGGTATCCTCCCGAGACACTGTGTACAATGTTCTAGTTCTTTTAAATCAAGGAGTTACGGGAAATAACAACAAAATGTGATTATCACAAAAATATTTAATTCTAAAATACTCTGATACAAGTTGGACGCCTATACAACTGTAGACATTTAAAGTAGGTATAACAGACTGGTACAGTCGGTGACACTTGTTAGCCAGTTCACAAATTTTAACCTCCGAATAAAATGAGGGGTGTGTCTGTCTGTGGCATTGTAGCTCCCAAACGGATAAACCGATTTAAGTGCAGTTTAAATGGAAAATCTTTTCAGCTGACATGGTTCTAAGCTATGTTTAGGTACTGCGTCAGGATGTTTTTTTTCTTACAAAAAAAAACTTGAGTTCTATAGGATTTGTCGCAGACTGCCCACCACTGAAATTATTTACAAATACATCTATTCGAACATTGTAATAAATTATTACACACCATAGATCGTCTTACTTTATGTCTGCCCGTTCATGGCACATTTTCATACAAATTGTCTTTTCATACAAATTCAAATAACAGTACGTGACTTGTACTACGGCTCGCACGAGTCGGATAACGCATTAATATTACTTTGTACCACACGTGGAAGGATGTAATATTAAAGTAATAAAAAAAATAGGTTGCACAGACTGTGAAACCGTCAACTTTGCCCGGTTGTCTCAACTTTACCCAGATAAATAATAAAGTACCTAACATTTAAAACATTTGGCAGGACTAAAGGGTGAGAATACTAATTCATAAATATTAAGCAAAAGTAAAACTGCCCTGCTTTCTCTTGTTAAGATTCGAAAAGAGCAAGTGTTGAATTTATTTCTGGGCAAAGATGATATTTATTTATTTAATTATAAGTTAATTGAAGTTTTTTTCAAATTATTAACTTACTGACTTTCAACTAAACCTTTAAATTCAACAAAATCGAGCCATATAAAGGTAAGTAAGTGTTAAAAATACAATTAGTATTGTAAGGAATAAAATAAAACAAATATATTTATTAAGTGGGCAAAGTTAAGATATACGTTTTTAGAATTATACATATATAATAAAAACTAAGTAAAGAGGCAGAAAACGATGATTAACTTCAATCTAGTCTTACATAACTTAACCTAGAGTATGTACAGTAGGGGATAACTGCTTACGAACTACACTAGTGTAAATGGGAAATATAACTTATTTATACTAATAACCAATAAGAACAGATCAAGGTAATCATAGTTATAGCGTTACAAGTATAGTTTTTACTAAAAGTAGAGACGAAACGGGATGATTACAGATGTTTATTATTTATAATTAATTTAAATAGATTAACAAATGGTATAGCTTTACGTACAGTTACGAAATAGTCATTAAAAACCATTTTTATACCGATATCCTAATCTTTTATAAATCTGATAATTATTACTACAAGTGTAGTTTCGTATCAATATGTCTTTTGAAATTTCATATACTTAAGTATTATTTTATGCTAAGGAATGTATACACATTCTCCACACAGTCTCATAACATTAACTTCGTTGTATGCGACGTGAAATCTCTTAATAATTATTACAGTTTGTCAAATCTCTTATATTAAGATCTAAACATAATTAACAAATAACATTTTTTTAAATAGCTATTTGGTTCAGTACTAGACTTTGAACAAAGCTTTGTCAGTCAGATTGATCTGAGGTTGTAATATTAGGCACACGCTTACATTCGCAAGGCACGAATACATGTATGGATATATGAATGTAAATAAATAATGAAATTACTTAATAATTCAATAATGTCAATAGATTTACATTACAATCGGTTTGCCCCATTGCTTAAGAGTTTGGGGTCAAGAGGAAAATATATCCTTACTTAAATACAACTCATTACCTGTTTGTATAAAAACACCAGTCAAATACGAATAAATACATAGCCAATTATTGAATTCTATTAAATATATAGAGTCATAATTGTAGATTCGTTTATGTGATAGGACAGTCAGAAGAGACATGTGATCATGTCGCAGTGTGTCGTTAAAATGATTTCAAGTCATGTGAAAAGCTAAGCCTACTTTAGGAAATAAATAATTAAAAAAACGTTTTTTCTCAAGTTAGTAAAAGGTTGACAAAGTTGCCAGTCAAGGCGAAGGGGGCGATTTTCACGGTACCCTATTAAACTACTGATAAGAATGAGTCTTATAGTGCTTTGTCCTTCTAAATGTTGTGTTCAAATGTCCGTTGCGTTTAAATCGTTTTAATCCACAAGTTTTACATAACATTAACAGATAAATCTCAAATTACTATAAACTCAGTTGATAGCTGCGTGGGTTGATATTAAATCTGTCTGTTATATAGTATATTATATGCACTGACGAGCTTTGTACAAAGTCATGTCATCTTACTCTTCGTCGTGATACTTCATTGACCCGACACAACTATATCCAACTATAAGTATATCACAACTAATCATCTCCTTCGCACAGTATTCACCAGAAAGACATGGATAATTGAGATTACTTCTTTTTTTGTCCGGTCAACGAAGTAATCAGACATTCTATACCTACTATCATCACCAGACCTCGGACAGAGTGAGCCATTTTTACGTCATTAATGTCAAGTGTAGATGTTAATATAGATATGCCTCAAGATGAAATATTAAAAAGAATTCATGAATAATAATTAAACAAAAATGACAGTGCATTATGTACAAAACGAGTAAGTATTATTTATTTATTCAAATTTTTCTTTGTTATTGGTTATTGTAATAAAGAACTATAATTTCTTCTAGATTTTCAATTTTCAACGCACTTCTTCTTGAGTTTAATATCCACTTATAGATGGAAAAAGACCTTTCTACTTCCACTGAAGTGAGCGGAGTGAAGTTGTACATTAAAATACCGTCCACATCTGTTCCTTCCGAAATTTGTTATAAAATTAATTAATTAATTAATTTGTTTCCTTCTGCTATACAATTAATTTGTTTTGCTAGTTATGTAAAGATCTAAATAGAATAATTTAATTCGTTATTCAATTACATCACATCTGCCATTGAATGACTACGTAGGTATGTCCATATTATGCAAACTCTTAAAACAGCTCACCCTGTCCGAGCTCTGATCATCACCTATTCTAACGTCATTATTAACCCGATGGAGCAAAATTTAGACAACTGTATTTAGTATAAACTAGGTACCATCATTTCTTTCATGTAACGCCGGCTTTAAAAAAAATATGTATCATTTCAGAATGATAAAATCACAGATTCAATTTGAATTTATTACGGTATGGGTAGTATTATTGTGTGCGTTTACGTTCGCACTTGTCACGCACACATAAGTCGTCATACCACACACACACGTATGACAGTGTGCTTGCATCTAGAGCAGACCAAGAAGAATGGTTCAAAATTGCCTCACTAGATGGCGTTGACGTTTGACACACAAAACTATAATACGCGACATCTATCGTTGTATACATGATACTTTTTTGACATTAACACTATGTGAATACAATTTTTAAAGCCGATCGTTGAAGAAAACCTTTCGAGGGATTTCTTAACTTAATCAGCTCACCTACTAGAGTTATAGTGTTTGTTTCATTCAAAAAAAAATACAAAAGTCAAAACGTAGTTAACTCTATAAAGTATATTCTACATGCAATTCTTTGAAATGAAAGCAAAAATGAAAATATTGCATCTTCCCTATTTATAGATAGAAATGACAATCGCCCTCTCGTTCTATCATGCTAGTGGAATGCGCTAAAGTGGTCTAGTTGTCAGTACAATTTTTACTCTGTGCTAATTATTTTTTTACGACCACAGACTGATGAAAAGAGTACGAAAATGAGATAATAATAACATTCATGAAGCAAGCATAAGAAATAGAAAACAAACGGTGTTTGATATTTTTTTTACGGCATCCCCAATTTTTTTAAGGCCGCGATCATGATAGACATCATTATAATAATATTTTTTAAGTTTATTTTATTGTGTTAAACCGGTAAGTTTTACATTAATTTGACTATTTATAATGTCAGTTCTATAATAACGTGATGAATGAATTGCGATATAATCTAATAAATTGTTTTACAATGCATGTGCTCGAAAAGAGCGTTTTCCAAGCACTAAAATCGTGCGGAAAGCGCCACTTTTTCGCACTAGTGCTTTTTACTTTTCAATTTTTTTTTAATTTTCAAGTCCGTCGTCAGCCCGACACAAAGAGTTTTTATTACTCGATAAAAGTTTTACAAATATTTCAATTACACGTTTTCTTTCATATAAAAGGTACATAAATACTAATAACGTATAAAATGATTTATTAATGTTTACGAATTTTGAATTTGGTCAATAAATTAACTAATTTTAAATATTCACTTAATGTGTTTGGCTGAACGCATATCTTTCTTATGCCTTTTACAATACGACAGTATGGCGGCTTGCACATGCGCAATGCGCATATGTTGACCGCGCATGTATCTAAAAGCCCGCCATTGCTGTTTATTGTGAGTTTTGTGTAGTTATTTTATGTAAATATGTTAAAAAGGTCGAGTGAAAGTGAGTAATCAATAATAATAATGATTTATTGCGTTTCAATAGTGTCAGTATGTTTCTTAGAACTACGAAGGTACAGCGTCTTCTTGTTGTTTAATATATTGAGTTACTCAAAATTAATTGAGTTCTAAAACTACAATATTTACAATGGCTTTAACTTTTAAGTGAATAAGCTTGACGGCAAAAGATGTGGAGAAGTTGGTAAATGCAATTCCAGATAATAAGTAGGTACCTGACAATCTACCTGGGTTCTTCAATTTTAACCTAGATCTATTTTAAACCAACATTTCAACATTTAATATATTTCCTCACACAAGGCATAGTAAAACGTTGTATGATACACGCGCGTAAAGATGATTTCCGACTCGTGTTGAATTATACATTCGCTCGCTTCACTCGCTCATGTATAAAAATGACACTCGTCGGAAATCACCTACTTTCCACACTTGTAGCATAAATAACTATTTCGGCACGTGTCGTTTAAGTCTTACGGTTTTCGGTGAAATTCAGTGATGGAGTACCTATTTTATTCCGTGAAATACTATATATAGCGTGGGTTTAAGATAAATAATACTTGGATTTGTCGTTTTACCGGCTGATTAAGTTGTAGGTGTGCTTGTTTACGGTTATTTTATCTTTTTTGACCGTTATGTGTCCATTGTCTGACAGGCCGTTATTGTTAATTGTACCTATGGAGGTCTTTATTTTACACGACTCTAAACTTTTCTATATTAACTTAGAGATAATGTTAACCGCTATTGGGTGAACATGTCAGTAACGAGCTATACACTATTAAACAATTGAAAAATGAATATATTTTTAATTTGTTTTTGAAAACAAATCTTTAACTTAGCCTAGTTCATTAATTAAATACATGCCGAATTCACTATAACCATGTGAGCTAAGTGTTTTTTAAGTTATAGGTAATGTAACTAGTGTCTCTATGAGCAGGAGAAAACGCGATCCCGCATTTTTTTTAATAGACTGAACCAAAAAAAAAACTATAATTATTGAGCCACCACGAAAATTTCACTATAATCGTTTGAGAAATGTGACCTGTACAGGAAGACAGCCAACATCCAGACATACAAAAATATTTAGGCCCAAGCTTAAACGGAGAACTTTGTTTGCTCCACTCACTCACTAAATGAATTTGCTTGCCATTAAAATTTCCTGGGAACCATGTGACTAGCCTAAGACAGAAGTGCATTGAGTGGCACACAAAACAGCTGTGATGACACTAGCTGAATACTTTACACCTTCAATTTTGAGGGTTGTACCAACTTACGATTCCAGACCGATCAACGTTTAATATGAGTGCTGCCAGCTGCCTTTTCAGAGAAATTTGACAAACTTTCCATACATTCAGAGTTTAACAAATACCGCTTACGATTACAGATGGTTTGGTCCAACCCACCCTAAGTTATTAAACCTAGAGCAATACCTGCTGAGTTTAGAAACAATAGTATAATAGTAAATTATAATATACTAGCTTCCGCCCGCGACTTCATCTGCGTGGACCCGGGATAAAAACTATCCTATATTTTAATCCAGGCTATAAACTATCTTCATGCAATATTTCATCCAAATTGGTTAAGCCGTTTAAGCGTGATTGAGTAACAAACATCCAAACATCTAAACTTTTGCATTTATAATATACCTGCCGAGTTTAGAAACAATAGTATAATAGTAAATTATAATATATAAATCCTTTAATTTTTATTAAGAAACATAACTTAAGTACAGACTGGAAGCATTACACTAACAATACATTAGGTTAGGTTTAATTATTCTTTTATTGAGTCGCACCGAATTTAGGTTTTACTCTAAATGAACATTTGGCAAAAGCTAGACCGAATAATCATCCTCTTAGCTTTATTGGGGTTGTGGCCTAAAGATACCCAGGGTCCGCTAAGGCACCTTATCCAATTTGGGGTAGGCATTAATTTAACGAAACTGATCACTATCTAACCTCCAGGAAAACTTGATCTTTTAGCTAGGTCTTCATCAGCCTTTCTAAACTGATGATGATTCAGTGATGAAAATCTTGTGTATTTTAGAAGTGTAAAATAAAAAAACAGCAGAATACATCCCTAAAATCATTCAACAATATTTGGCTGTTGAACCATAGTCATTACCGTTAATTTCCTGTTCCGGCGATCAAAAGGCGTAACAGCTTCCTTATTCGCGCGGGCAGAACTCTCAACGGGCTGTCGAGACAGCATGATGTTCATGTGTTTAGTATAAATACCCAATCTATAAGGCCAGAGACGTCTCTAGCCCATGTCGCGCCCGGGTGCAATCATTACCGTAGCGCCCTCTAGCACCCCCCCTAGCGCCCGAGTCGAGGCGAGTGGCGCCCTGTGAGTGGTGCTCGGCGCCCCCTAGGAACGTGCGCCCGGGTTCAACGCACCCCCTGCACTATAGGTAAAGCCGCCCCTGTATAAGGCGTAGGTACTTTAGCGCGTATATTATTTGACTGAGCTTGCCCTTTCCTTTTTGTCTTCTTGTCTTTTAATAATTTGTGTAATTGTCTAAACGGAAAAATCCTATCTCTACGGTTTTCGTGCCGATACTGGCTTCTTTGCTCAGGAAACGTAATTGCCATTACTCACACGCTTCTGACAAAAATAACTAAAATCGGCGCATATTATAGACGGGTTTTTCATAAAACCTACCTACAATATTTTTTTCGAACGAGGAAGCAAAGTGAACGAAGTTCTATGCTTGAGCTTGGGCCGGAAATCGTTTGAGTCCGGATGTCCCGCTTTCCCTCTGTTCTCAACAGAGTTCTCAAGTATAAGTTCCCCGCTACAGAAACTATTGCAATAATCTTATAAAAAAACTAAAAAGAAAATATGAAAAAGAACTCCTAGCTAAATCTGTTTCTAATAATAAATTACTTTGGAAAAATATTAAAACACTAACTTATACAAACAAATCAAATAAATTTCACACAGAACTACTTAATATTAAAACTACTACAATCGACTCAGCTAATTGCATAAATAAATATTTCGCTAACATTGGGAAAGAGCTAGCCCAACAATTTATTCCCATCTCTCAAAACGAACTAAACATATTCCTTAATAACCTTCCTGTACAACCTGGATCTTTTGTATTACTACCTGCCAGTCAAGACGAAGTCTATGGTACATTGATGAATCTGAAGTGTAGTAGTGCACCTGGATGGGACAATGTTTCAACAAGATTCTTAAAATATGTTTCCAAAGTAATAGTTCCCATTATCACGCATCTGGTAAATCTTTGTTTCAGCCAGGGAGTTTTCCCAGTTTCTTTAAAACAGTCTTTAATCACCCCCGTATACAAGAGTGGGAGCAGAGACGATGTCAGTAACTACAGGCCAATTTCAGTTCTCCCTGCAATATCGAAGATCCTGGAAAAGCTTCTGAATACCAGACTGCTAAACTACTTAACAAAATTTAACCTCATATCACCCTCTCAGTTTGGATTTAGACAAGGCAAATCCACTGAAGATGCAATAACTGCTCTAACTTCGCATGTTGTAGATAGTCTTGATGGTAACAACAGGAGCTTAGGTGTCTTTTTAGACCTGAAAAAAGCATTTGACACCGTCTCTGTTCCGATTCTTGTACAAAAACTTGAGAAAAAAGGGGTAAGGGGAAATCCACTGATGTTATTTGAAAACTACCTTACCGGTAGGAAGCAGCGTGTTAAACTGGGTGAACATATCAGTGACGATGAAGAAGTATTATATGGCGTGCCTCAGGGAAGCGTCCTGGGCCCAACTTTATTCCTGATTTACATCAACGACTTATGTGACATGTCTATCCCAAACGCAAAAATTATCTCGTATGCCGATGATACTGCGGTGTTGTTTACTAGTAAATCATGGGACGAAGTGAAATCTTGTGCTGAGACGGGGCTGGCTTTTATTTCAGAGTGGCTAAAATGTAATGTTCTATCACTAAACACAAATAAGACAAAAAATATATGTTTTAGTATCACTAACAGCATACAACCCGAGTACGACTTGCAACTCAAAATTCATTCGTGTCAACCTCCAGTTCCAAATACTCTTAATTGTAGTTGCCCCAATATTGAAAAAGTTACCCAAACAAAATATCTAGGAGTTACAGTAGATGAACACCTAAATTGGTATTCTCACATAGACCAAGTCATCAGTAGAGTCAGGAAACTGCTCTGGATATTCAAGTCACTGAGACACATTGTACCAGGAATAGTCACCAAGCAATCAAAGTCACGTAACATACTAAACGAAATATATACGTCCTTGGTACAATCTGTCCTAGTATATTGCATACCTGTCTGGGGTGGTGCTGCTAAAAGTCGTTTTATTGACCTAGAACGTGCACAGCGGGCACTACTAAAAGTCATTTATTTCAAAAAAATGTCATTTCCGACCCAACGACTTTACCAAATCAGTGACGTCCTCTCGGTTAGAAAATTATATATTTTACAATGTACCTTAAAATTACACAAATCCTTACCATATAACCCTAATTACAAAAACAAAAGAAAAATAGGTAATGTGGCTAAATCTCAAAAAACCAGAACGGCATTTGCCAAGTCACAGTTTATCAGCAAATCTGTACACATTTACAATAAAATCAACAAAGTATTAGAAATTTATCCAATGCTACATCACAATTGCAAGAAGCTGCTTATAAATTGGATTAAAACTAAAACCTACGATGAAACGGAAGGTTTACTACAACATTGATCGTATGCCTCCAACGTACACACACACACACACGCACACACACACACACACACACACACACACACACATACACATTCTCCTACCTAGATTACTAGTATATAAAAAAAGAATAAAAACCCTTAGTTGATTACATTGTTAGTACTTACCTATTATTATCTATGGAAGAGCGGGGCCTCCCAATACAGGCATTGTTTGCTTACCGGGCGGCTCCATCCCTTATATTATAAATGTACAATGTTAATTACGAAATAAAGAATTTTTGTATTTTGTATTTTGTATAAGTTTTACCGAAACAAAACTTTACGATCGCGTTTGCGTTTTACCCTCAATTTGTATGGGATTTGACAGCTAAACGCAAACGCGGTCGTGACGTTTTGTATCGGTAAAACTTATACTAGAGCCTCAGGCCGCAATTCTTAACTTAGAAGTGAAGAAGAACTGTGAACCTGCTCACAATTTTTCACGAAAATCGGTTGAGATTGTTAATTAAGTATATAGATTTTTTTTGTTGAGTGTCTTTCGAAATTCAAATAATTTTTAAAAAGGCTGGGTCGCGGTTTCTACTGTTCGCAGAACTACTAGTTTACGTAGGTATTGCCCTTTATAAGCCCTTGTAGAGGTTTTGCGTTTGCGGTTTCATATGTTTTGTCCAACCGCACGGCAAGCCGCACGCGGCTAGCCGCTTAGTGCGTACAAGGGCTAAGGCCTCCCACAGACTGGGCCGGACTGCGGTGGCCGTCAATAGTAAATTTGACAGCTAATGTTAAGTTTACTATTGTCCGCCGCGGCCAGGCCGCGCCACTGTTATGCGGGCTTAATTTGCCGGCGCCATAGGTAGGCGTGGAGGCGGCTGACAGTTTGTCAGTGCCAACTGTCTCCAGCTAGTACCAGAGCATTTCTAAAAACTGTTGTACTGGTTGTACTTGTCTTTTTTTTTTTCTTACCTATCTTTCCAAGTTGGGGGGCTCTTAACTAATTACCTATAGCTATAATACAAAGAAACGTGCAAATCATGCAGTCCTGAACCTACATACAAAAGCTAACTATGTACTACCTTAAATCTAATAAACAAGAAACACCGCAGGGCGCGCAATCGACACCACACCTTAAGTGCGGTGATAACAATAACGCGCCCTGCGGCGCACAGGCCACGCCCCCCGCCCCGCCCCAGCCAACCGCCATGCGGCAGCACAAGGCGAAGCGAGAGAGCATATAGCCGCTCGACCCAGACATAATATACAAACTTAAATCTAACGTGCAAACCATGCACTATAAAACTAACTAAGTACAGTAAGTACCTTAGAATCTAACATATAAAAAAAAGAAGCTATTATTTTAAGTTTTGCGATGTCTATTTAAATTTGAACGGGTGTTATTTTTGTGTTAGGGTTCCGTGCCAAAGGTTAATAAGGAACACTTGTTCGACTACTAGCTTCTACCCGCGACTCCGTCCTCGTGGAACTTGTTTATATCGCAGTTCCATATGAACTTGCACACTCCCATTTCACCTTCTTAGTGGGATGATTTCCAAGATAAAAACTATCTTATGTCCTTTCTTAGGGCTCAAACTATCTCTATACCAAATTTCATATAAATCGGTTCAGCGGTTTAAGCGTGAAGAGGTGACATACAGCCACTGTCTGTCTGTCGGTCACCCCTTGTCTGCCTGTCTCTGTGTCTGTACACACTGACAGGCAGACAGACACACTTTCGCATTTATAATATAAGTATGGATGTCCGTCTGTCTATCTGTCACGACGTTACAGGAGGAGACGTCTCAGGAGCTACTTATGCGATTAATATGAAAATTTTAATACCGCATATTTTTTTTACATTTTTTTTGTTTGTATGTGTCTGCCGTTGACAGAACGTGTTTCTACAATCATTAAGTGAGTGTAAGGGCAATCAAAGTATTCTTTAATGTATTATATAACATTTATTGATAAAAAACATATATACAACTAGTGTAAACACAAGGCTAAAACTACTATTAAATTAAAATATCTACAATAAATAAATAATATAACTAACTAAATAAAAAACTTGGGCTTAAGGGCAATGATGTTTCACTGGAGCTAACATTCTGGAAAACTACTTTACAAAGTCCGTAGTGAGTAGGTAATTATAGTCAACTTGAAGTCTCGCCACATATTTAAAAAAAGTCTTTTAGTTTATTTCTAGCAACCCTGATTAATATGTACCGCAACAGTTTACTCTATCTCATTATTGAACCCTAATTAAAGTACACCACTCAAGCAAAATTGAACCTTAATCTGTCACAATAGCATTTGAACTGGCTTTCCTTTGGAATTTCGATAGGTTCATTGAAATCAGCATAAAATCATGAAATTAAATTGAACGTTCACGCCATACAAGAAGGTTAATTTTCCCTTGTGCTTGTAATTACAGATAATATGATGTTACGCGCTGTTAAGCGTCAAATCGTATTATTTTGCTGGTTTGCACTATTTGTATGTATGTCCGTATGAACGCTCCGTTGAATAGGGGGTCTTCTATTCCGAATCAAACTTATAGTAACATTATCGGGATTTGTCCGTTCATTTGTGGTATTTAAATATTCATGGGTTTCAAACTGGATGGGTTATGCATACGTGTAAAAACTAAATCGGCCTTCCATGTTCAGAAAAGTTAAAGAGTCTAACTTCTGATAGAAATATCCATAGCAACATAAACTTATTTCTGACCATAATGGCGGACCCAGTTGCGTTTAAAAAGTTCATGTTAAAATGAGAACGAAACGAAGTTTGTATGGAGAGTTGAGGCTTAAGTCCCGGGGATGGGACCTATTATAACTATTATTGACAGCAAAAGTGCACTTTATACTCATTAGCATTACAGTTTTTTTTTAATCCATACATGGAGTCAGAAATTACAGAAAAATTGCAAAAAGATAAAACATTGATCGAGTGCCCTAATTGATGATCTTAATTGCAATTAAATAATACTCGTTATAGTAGAAATACCCGGAGGGGTAGATCCAACTGTCATTTTTCCATATGAAATAGTATTTTATGCAATCGTTGTATAATGTATGCTTTTTCAGTCGAGTACCACGTTTAGGCCACGAAGCTAGCTGAGTGGCCTAATTAAGGTACGAGACTTAAAAAGCTAATTATGTAACTATTGTATGCAATACTTTTTCTACGAGTCAACGGAAATAATAATTGATTAAACAAACTCGGTAATCTATTGAAAATCGCCCTGCTGAAACGAAGTGCAGCCAAACGCTTTGTTTTAAAACGCGTTGATGTCTTTCTGTAAATCGAGCCTCGTGATTGGTCATCATTCATTTTAGTTCTGCGAACAATTGAATAATTATTTCGATTGTCCATAGAGCATAAACTTTTGCATCAGAATAAAAGTATTCAATTGCGTTTTGGTTTGCGAGTTTCTAATTTAAAGATTATAGTCGACGAGTGTAAAAAGTGACATTTAGATCTACCTGACGCGTGTACAATGCGTTGCGTGATCGACCAGCTGTTTTAGTAACTGGTAGGTTCTTATTCTCAGCCATACTACAGGGTTCAAACGTAACCATTCGTTGTGCTACATTTTATCCTCCTAGCGTTATTCCCAGTTGTGCCCTAAAGGAGCCCGAGGTCCGCTTTGACACCTAATCCCAAGATTTGGCATAGGCACTAGTTTTACGAAAACCATCTGACCTTCCAATCCAGAGGGAAAACTAGATCTTACTGGGATTAGACCGGTTTCCTCACCAGAGATGTACAAAATACTTTTAAAAAAGTATTTAAATACAATATACAAATCCTTTTTAATTTAGTATTTCAAATGCAAAATACAAAATACTTTTGCTATTTGTATTTAAATACAAAATACAAAATAGGTATTTGCAAAATGTTTTATTTAAATAAAATACTTTCAAAAAGTAATCGATACAAAATCGAAGTCAATCTCGTTAAAAAGCGAAGCGTAACGTCATGTTTCACAGATAATAACGTTCATTTTGTTTTAACTGTCATTTTGCACATAGACTTTCAAAGTTGCAGCGCCTCTAGTGGCCATTTGCCGATTCGCTGACCCATTCACTTGAAAATTTGAGAAGGTAATACTTCCGAAACTTGGCAGTAATAAAGTATTTTATATTTGACACATATGATATACATTTCGAAAAGTATTTCAAATGAAATACAAAATACTTAAAAAAAAAGTGTTTAAAGCATGAAATATGAAATACGTATTTTGTATTTGCATTTTAAATACAAGTAGGTATTTCAAATAAGTCACAACTCTGTTCCTCACGATGTTTTCCTTCACCGAAAAGCTAACGGTAAATATCCCGTAAATAAGTTCCGCAAAACTCATTAGTGCGAGCCGGGATTCAAACCCACGAGCCGTTTGACAGCCGCATGCCTGAACCACTAGGCTAGCGTAGCTTCATTCGTTGTGCTACATAGGTACCGCATATAAAAACCAACGCAGCTCCTCAATGGTTAGTTGGAAGAGATAACTTGTACTTGTGTACAAAATGTTTTTACTTATGGAGGTACTGAAAATAAAAAGTGGCGTTTTTGGCACCACCGTTATGGTTGTTTATTTTCTGTCCGCTACCAAAAGGTTGTCTGGAAGAGTTCGCTCACGATAAGACCGCCTGTTGTTTGCCTCTGCCGTTATGTTCGCTGTTTTCTGTACTACTGTTCTGTATTAGGGTCGTTGTCAGATTTAGGTGCGCGTCTTTTCGGTGGACATTGCCAAAGTTAAGGGCTTTAAAGCCTAATTTTTGGTTGAACTCTGAATCCGCATAAACGGCGTCCCCTCTTCTGTAATTCTATGCGATTAAAACATATTATATATAAACCTAAGCCCTTAACTATTGCCCACCGAAAAGGCAATTTTTGTTTTACTGACTGACAATGACCCATTACTATTGAGGTGTGCACTGTGCATAAAGAGTATTTGTGTTTTACTGTATTCTACTTAGTTTGTTTTGTGAACTAAAATGTTTACTACAACCATTATTAGATACTAGGTACACTCAGCAGCAGAAGTAGCTACGCAAAATAACACGCTCAAAATGATCTAGACAGTCCTTATCCTCTTGAAATTAGAGTCGATTTTAGGTCATTTTGAGCACTTGACCCGCGTAGCAACTTTTGCCGCCGACTGTACAAATTCCAATGAAATGTGCTTCACGTGTTCACTTGGACTAACAACCGTAACAGTAGCGATCATCCATTATTTATCAAAAAACTAAATATTTACGCGTTAACTATGAATTATGCTTTGCGTGAATTTAACGTCCCGGAAACACAACCCTCCTTTCATCCGCAGTAGAGCAATGAAGACATCATGACCTAAATATCAACAAAAAAAGGCAATAAAAACCCCGCTACTTACAATACGCACAACAAATCATTGTGTAAACCACAACACAACAATATTATTGTCATCTCTCATTTGTCAACACACCCTGTATAGAAAGAGGTCCCCAAATTTGAACTCTACATTCAAGTTGATAAAGTTTAAAATTGAATAGCGTTCTTTTTAAAGTCTGACAGCTGCTCTTGATAGTACGTTAAATAGACGTAAAAGTATTCGAAATTCGAAGGCGTTTATGACTTTTATTTAATATTTGCAAGTTTTTAGATGTTCATTGTTGCTGTTGTAATGTTCTATTTAAGGCCAGTGGTTGATAAATAACTGCGACACCTTAATAAGGAAACTACAATTTATTTTACTATAAAATTACATAGATATTGGGTCTATGGGTTGTAATCAGCCTCAAGGTACTACTGAACCCTATATTTGATCGCCACGGTAGGGTACTCTCCTGGAAGGTCGTCTGGCTAGCCCGCAGGTAGGCGACAAGAAGCTCCCGTCAAGCGTTGAAGCAGTACTTGATGTCCCAACGGTATCAGAAACCCGTGCATAAACCCTGGAATAAATTTCCGACTAATTAGGAACGAATATTTCGTGTTCCCGTGCCGCGCCACGTACTTTTCTACCTAACGTAAGCGGGTATAACAGAATAACTACGGTTGTATGTGGCGGTGCACGGAATCCAGAAACGGAGCGATAAGAGAACGTTAGCTACAACATAAGCCAGAAGCACTACAAAAGCGAGACACATTATGAGAAGTTATTAAAGGTTTACTTAATATGTTATCACTTTGTGATCGCACTATGCTGCATCTTAATCACTATTCTATATATTAACTATTATTATTTTAACAATGTATTTAAAAGGAGTTAACTCAGCCACTATTCTTATAAAGCGTACCAAAGCGCGAGAGCTAGCACTAGGAATGATAAGGTATAATTGCAATAGGCCATATCGGCTAGCGGCAAGTAACAACTGCATTAAACTTAAAGAATTACTTATATCTACTTACAGACTAAATACATATTGTTCACACTTACCCAAAAGTGGGGGTAACAACTATTTATTCACTTTAGTGGCGGAATAGTGTCCGACTGAACGTATTATTGTGACGTCTTAACTGTTCGCTTCAGAGCGGTAAATGAATCTGCGCAGGAGCGGCATGCGCTCCGCGTCGAAGTCTCAATGGGTCTGGCGCGCGCGTCGATCTCCCGATCGCCGGCGCATCGCTATCTATACATCGTCCTATACGAGGCATTGTGCGTGGGCGTGTCGATGAAAGTAAATATCGATACGCGTTATCATCGATGTCGATGAGGGCTTTATGGAGGCATAGACAAATAACAATTTGTTATATATATTTAAGGTACCACATTAATAATCTCCTATACATAAAGTGATTTTATTTACTAAGTAATAAAATAACACTACACTGTACACCTCAGCGGGCAATACATTGTACAAATTTACATTTAGCGTAGTTCCTATTGATAGTAATAATACTATTATTATTTTTGCTTCCGCATTATTATTGCTTGACCATTCAAGCGACGATCGTTATTTTCAGAGAATATGATATGTTCATTTTGTAAGAAAAATGTCTTCTAAACGTATCTTTGGCATATCCTAGTGTTGATGTGGTATAAAAATATGTTCATATGATATACCTACCTGACTAAGGGATTGATCATCATCATCATCATACCAGCCAAAAGACGTCCACTGCTGGACATATGCCTCCCCCAAAGAGTGCCACAAAGCGACTAAGGGATGAGTGACTAAGGGTATTTTGATTTAAAACCCAACATTAGAATTTCTCGTGTGGTGTCGGGTTAGAATAGCACCACCCCCTTTCTTCCTGTGGGTGTCGTAAGAGTCGACTGAGGGAACAGGATTGACGTGTGTTGTGGGCGATGGGCTAGCAACCTGTCACTGCCATATCCCATTTTGTCGACCTTTAAAAGTGGTACTGTAACACAAGTTTCAGGTGCTCTGCCTACAACCTTTAGGTATAAAGGCGTGAATGTATGTATGTATGTATCGTCTTTTCCTTGCCCTTGCGGTCGGCGCAGCATGTCTTTTCGTACATTTTTCTATTTCCGGCCTGTCCAAGTTGACTCAGTTCGGGTTGCACGGGCGGTTCAATAAAAATATTCTGTACTTAAAGGTATTAAGTAATAAATCCATATCCATACTAATATTATAAATGCGAAAGTGTGTCTGTCTGTCTGTCTGTTACCTCTTCACGCTTAAACCGCTGAACCGATTGCGATGAAATTTGGTATGGAGATAGTTTGAATCCCGGGGAAGGACATAGGATAGTTTTCATCCTGGAAATCACCCCCTAAGGGGATGAAATGGGGGGTTGAAGTTTGTATGGAGCTGCGATATAAACGATTTCCACGCGGACGGAGTCGCGGGCAGAAGCTAGTAATAAATAAATATTAGGTCGCGGGAGTCCGCTATGGATGCGGATAGCGCAGGACCGGTCATTGTGGCACTCTTTGGGGGAGGCCTAAGTCCAGCAGTGTAGTGCAGCATTAAATATTAGGAGATAAACTGTCATCACAATATGACGGCTACACTGTACTTACGTACGGTCGAAGTCAAAGATAATGTTTACACTTTTGGACCTTAATCCATTGTCATACGCCGAATAATGTAAACATGTGTTTCACGTCGACTGTACTTATTCTTGTCATAATTAATATGTACTACTTGAGAATAATAAAGAAACACGAGCAGTCAACATTTTGCATTGCGTTCTACTCCACAATATACCTATTTCGTTGCATTGCTTACTGGACTTTCAATTAAAACCGTTTTCTGCCGTCCCGCGTATAAACTCAACACAGGACTCTAAGAATTACGAAAAATCCAATTTAAATATAAAATTAGAATCACGTACCATGCGAAATTGTTTAGGATCATCACTGATGACGCATGGAAAACGGGCTCGGAAGTGCAAAGGCCAACTCCGCACGTACCAAGTTATAGGTGTAGTGAAAAAGCCATTACAGTGCCAGTTGAAATTGAATTGTATGCTCACGTCATAAAGGTTGACATGTCGGGGTGGTATCTCGTTATCTCTACCGATCTGTCACCATTGCACCGTAATAAATGTCGCCTAGTTGTTATTCTCGTAACATTTGAATTATTACGTGACTTTTTTACGGTGAGCTTGAGGTGCGGGTTGTGAGAATGTGCAACAGGAGATGTGCGTACGCGTTAGGTCAACAATATACGAGAGTATATGTTTCTTACATTATATATATAAGGCTTTGTATATACAAATAAAAATATTAACTACAATAAAATTTGTGCATGATGCTTTACGCTCAGCTCAGTGCATATTTTTCGGTTGCGTATTGCAAAAAACGCAGGCAAACCCGCGGATTAATATAGCCTATGTTCATCTGGAAAGTCCATATTCTATATGCAGGTGAAATATTTTTAGAATTCGACTGAGTTGTTCCGGAGTAATCTTCATCATCATATCACCGACGACCGGTTAGTCTAGTGGGTACGAACTTCGTCGTACTACGAAGCTGAAGGTCCTGGGTTCGAATCCCGGTAAGGGCAGATATTTGTGTGATGAGCATGAATATTTGTTTCTGAGTCATGGATGTTTTCTATGTATTTAACGTCGTCTAGTACCCATAACAAAAGCCTTATTGAGCTTACTATGGGACTAGGTCGATTTGTGTAAGATTGTCCCCTAATATTTATTATTTTTATTATTTATTATATCAGCCGAAAGACGTCCACTGCTGGCCATAGGCCTCCCCCAAAGAGTGCCAAAGCGACTGGTCCTGCGCCACCCGCATCCAGCGGACTCCCGCAACCTTTACCAGGTCATCAGTCCACCTTTTCGTGTCGTTACATATAAACTTGCAATGCTACAATCTGACAGAATTTTCCTGTTTATATTCGCACGGGTACATATAAACCTTCCTCTTGAATCACTCTATCTATTAAAAAAAACCGCATTAAAATCCGTTGCGTAGTTTTAAAGCGACTTTGTTTTATACTATGTAGTGGAAGTATAGTCTACATTACTCCGTTGAACTAACTAAAGTTAAGCTACCACAAATAATTCATTTGGCTTATTTTTGCTGTGAAAGATCCAATGTTTTCGTAACACGGACATTTTTCTTAATAATGCCGATTTTCTTGACCGACAATGTGGAATGTGGAAGACCATGCCGGTCTCGTATCGGTCTTCACAGTCACCAAAAACGGTGTCTCTATAGCAATGTTTAAATCGTCTGAAATAGGCGTGAAGGCCTATGATGATGACCGACAACCACAAGCCTCAGTTGGCAATACCTATACACAATCATACAAACACATACAAGTGTGACCAGTAGACTAATTATTCTGCAGAAGCCCACAATCAACATTAAACACCAGTCATAAACTATAATAATACTGCCATCGTTTAAAAATTATGAGAGCCCTATTCGTTGCTAATACGAGGCTCTAAGTTAATTACAGTCTTCACAACAGAACGTTGTTAAGTCAGCCAATTGGTTGAACAATTGATAGATCTAAATTGAAAGAAAAAACGGTAAAAACATGTAACTCAATAATGAAACTGTCCGAGTGTGTAAGTGTTAATTAAAAGAAAAAAGTGACTAATTGTTTGTCTATGCAGTCAATCAATCGTAATTATTGCTGGTTACGCTGCAGTGGGCTTCGCTTTCCGTTGTACAATGGTCCCAACGATGTTACTAGGGACTGCCATCTATTTTCTCACATTTGCTAAAAGTTTGCCGTAGTTTTGGTCAATAATCTAATACTACCCCCGTTTCTCAACTTTATTTAAAACCTGTATTTTAAAGTTGTTTTATCGACATTTTTCTAGCAGAAGAGACATTTGGTCATACAACATAATGTCCAGTAGTGACATCTTTCGGCTGATATGATGATGATGATGATGATTTAACACTACTTAGGTACCTACGTAAGTGGGATATCGGAAGATGCATTTCCGACCAAGAACCTACTCTTGCATTTAGGAACTACCTACTCTCTGTCTTTCTTAGGTTTCTCTCTCTTGGACATGTTTTAGAGTTGACATATTTAGATTCACAAGTATTAGACTTTTGGTCTCTAAACTCAACATGTCAATGTAAGATCAAAATTCCCGAGGCAACCTTTAGACATTCAAAGATAAGCGGACAGACACATTCTCACTCTGACATCATCTTTCACACTCGGCCGACACAATCGGAACTGTCCTCATGTTATCGACTCGTGTCAACGACGCAATCGAATTCGAGTGTAATCGATTATCCGGGCCGGTTCAATCGAATAGAAAATCGATGCGAGCTTTCACTTGACAGTAGAGTAGAGGTTTATTGATCGAGATTAATCATGGATCTGTCAGGAATAAGATTATCTAGTGAAGTACGAGGGGACGAGAATACTACGACTTTTTATACTGATCGTAAGCAGACACCGTAGTCTATGGACGCTTGATACCCCAGATGAATCATTGGCGTGATGCAGACCCTTTATTTTAGTTCCAAATTCAATTCAAGTTAAAGTGTTTTAATCATTTGGATTACTTATTTGGCAGTGTTACTGCGTAAGTATTGCAATACTGCTTTGAAACTAGTTTGGTTAGAAACTTCCATTTCTTAGCATCTGTGTACAATGCTAAGTGGAACGAGTTCCATATAAAATCATGTCTGTATTGAAAAGGCAACACTTGATTGTCTTGTACTAAGCATGTACACAGATGTTAAGAAACGGGAGTTTCTAACCAAACCGGCTTCAAAGCAGTTGAAATCCTGACTAACACTGCCAAACAATTCAAATCATTAAGACGTCTAAGTTAACGGAGATTTTTTAATTACTTTCTTTTCAAACTTCTCAATCCGCACACTCGCTGTGTTTAGAAGGCGTGAGCTGTGTGAAGGGCCCTTAAGGGCACATTTCATAACTACAAAGCGCTGTACGCGAACCAGGGTAACCTGATCTCGGATTACGCGTAGTTTTTAAGAATCTACTAGTCAAGGTTTAACCTGGTTTATGAGGCTTTTTCAGTGTTAAACGTGAGATCAAAGGATTAAACGGATTTTTGCCGCCGGCTACAGTGTCGACACTTGGCCTTGTTTTTACAGAGCCCAAGCTAGCCAGAGGTATTGAAATACGAAATGTTTTAGAGACGTGCGACGGTACAAGCAAGGTAAGTTGTCCTGTATGTCCGTCGTTTCAGCCTTGTGTTTTAACATTATATATAAACTTGGCAAGATTGCTTTTACTTACTTTCTCTTGAAGATCTTTAAGGTAAGGTGTTGAAATGAATAAATATTACGGGACAATCTTACAGAAGTCTCATAGTGCGATCAATAAGGTTTGCATTATGGGTACTAAGTAGATATACATACTTAAATATCTCTCTGTATTTAAGTATTTACTCATCCAAAATTACATAAATATTATTCCCTTATCCGGATTCGAACCTGCTAACAAAATTTCAAAAGAATCGGTTGTGAAGTGCGTAGAGGAGAACAACCGGACATCTAGACGTCCGGACATTCGACAGAATGTTGGCCGAATTTAAAACGGAGGACTTCATTCGCTTCGCCTGCTCGTTCAATTATAGTCTCAACAATTGTCTTCCGGTTAACCTCCGAGCACCATAACTCTGTCTCTGGCTTATAAAGAGCTCTAATTTGGAAAATGTCCTGCCATAGTTCACTGGCAGGTACTTGAAACCATCAATCCATCCTGATTTAGCCCTAACTATTCTGGATTTGTCATAGAAAGGTATCATTCGCCTTGAGACGGTTGCAAAGTTACGGCGTTTTAACCTAGCAGAGCTTTAGTTGGGAGGCTAAGAATAGAGTAAAGTCGTGGTGATACTACACACACACACACGTAACTATGATAAAGAGAATTGTAGGTTAAACTCGCTCGATTCTCACTTGTACGTGTACACATGTAAATACCGTCTGTGAGCGCTTAGAACGGCATTCGGGTTCGGTTGAAATCGTTTATCATGGCGTAAAAACGAGTAAGATTAAGCAAGAGAAAAATACAGACCCGAATCCTATTAGAATGTTGAGATGTAATTCTAAGCCTTTTATTAAATAGTTATAGAAATCTGAGTAAATAATTAGACATAGGTATATAATCGACTAGCTAGAAAAACTTTTTCGTATTGTCAGGTTTAGTGCTGGATTTTTAATTATTGGCACGTATAGCTTCACCATCTCCATTGTTCAATAACTATGATGCCTACAAAGGAACATTTTACTCACTGATCCCATTCCGTTCTACTGATACGTTCTGCCATTATTGTAGGAGTGTTTAAACAGTACACTTCGTATAGAAATTTTAAATAACAATGTACAGCACATTGCAAGTTCATAATTAGCTGTGCAGAGCTGTGGAGGGGCGCAACTTCGTGAGTGAACAAATCTGTAGGTACCCCTAAATGACATGACTTGTGTTCGAGTTCCCATGTTAGGGGCGCGTCTGCTCCGCTCGATTGAAGCGCCGCGCCGTGACGCGCGTGTTATGTGGTATATCACTAGTAATATTGTAAGGTTAAATAGCTGTATTAGAATACGAACCTCTAGGCATAAGACCATTTTATAAACATCAGCGTTCCAGCGAGAGCGGGCCAAGCCAGACGCTACCTTGCATTTTCTATACGATAAGCCGCGACCACGGCGACATGCGCCCAGCCTGGCCGACCGTGAGAGCGCCGATCATAATTTAGTCCTAACATATTATTTGAACATGTAACATTGTAACTGAGAAAATGTTAATTAAATGTAGTTAAACAAAGGATTCCTACATTTTTATTTAATACACTCACCGTAAGTGTATAATTGGCGCAGTCGGTAATTCTCACTGAGCTGGACAACCGAAAATCGTGTTCAGTGTCCGTTTTAACGGTTTATAGTGCGAACTATTTTTCCCGAAAGTGAACATTTTATTTTTGTGGAAGCTGTGACGCCCTGGGGGACACAATTCGCCTTCGTGGGACTAATTACAATGATTGGTTTGCTGATAATACTGTGAGTACTCTTAGATAAATAAGATCAGTTCATAACATCCTATCCCTCATTCCAAGAATATTGTATTATAAAGTGAAGTGAAAAGTGATAAAAATAAAAAAACTTACAATTTGACTTTAATGCTTTAAGTCGTAAATAAATACCTAAAATAAATATTATAATTCTGTTAATTGTAAATTTTAAAACCATGGCAGTGCAACAACAATTGCAACTTTTTGATTTAGCGCTAAAAGTAGTGCCAGAATATGACGGTAACGTAAATTCGTTGTACAGATTTATAAATGCTGCCAGTAGCGTTGTAACGCAATATTATGATGAAAATGATGAACATAATTTTCAGAATGTTATTATTATCAATGGCATAATCGGAAAATTGCGTGGAAAAGCTCTAAACTTAATCGATGTAAATTCCGCCAATACCTGGGCAAGAATCAAAGCAGTTTTAATTGAAAATTTCTCCGATCAAAGGGATGAAAATTCCCTTAACCGTGACCTTGTAAATTTATACCAAGGCAACGAGAGCCCGCAGCAATTTTACGACAGATGCGTCAGCCTGTTGACGACTGTAATAAATTATGTGAATATACATAACGAAGACGCGAACCTCATTTTATGTAAACGTGAATTTTTCACAGCTCAAGCCTTGAAAACATTTTTGGCAGGTTTAAAAGAGCCCCTAGGCTCTACAATTCGCGCTATGCGACCTGATTCCCTTCCAGCAGCCCTTCAATATATTAAAGAAGAAGCTAATATAATGTACTTACAAAAACGCAACCAGCCGCAAAATCAACCTTCAAACCAAAATTATGGATACAACATACCGAGGTTTCCTCTAAACCAGCTCCAACAAAGAAATAATTTTATGACCTTGAATGAAAACCGCCAATTCGGAAATCGAAATAATTCACAAAACTTTCAAATGCCAAGGCCAAATAACAACAACCAAATACAAAGCCAGCCAAACAGAACTAACTACTTTTATCAAGATCCAAATACAACTCCAAGGCCAAGGCCTACCCCTATGAGTGGAATTTCGTATTCAAACGCGCCTAGGAATAATATTAATGCCCCTCGCATGAGTGGGATTTCACATCAAAGCGCGTCTAGAAATCACGCCTCAAGGTTCATTCCGAACCCAAATTTCCGGCCACAGCAGCCTAATCCAAGACAACCAAATTATTTCCAAAATGTAGGGCATTATCCTGATTTCGCTTTTGAAGAGATGAACCTGCACGAAATCGAAAATACCGATTTATCTGATGAAAACAACCCTAATGAGTACCAACCACAACCTATTCTAACCACATACGAACAAACCTACGAATGCGAGGTGTTGCCAGAAAATAACCAACGAGACGTTTATGAGATCTGCAACGACCAAAATTTTCACCCGGCTTCAAACCCAGTCGACGAAACGTAATACAAGTCAATGTTCATTCTAAGAGACAGCTTCCTTACATTCAAATAAACAACCCCCCTCTCAAGCTACTTATTGACACAGGCTCGAATCAATCATTCCTGTCTCCTGAAGCAGTCAAAAACTATTATCCGAATTTTAAAATGAATCACGAACCCTTCTCAGTTACCAATGTACATTGCACTACCGAGCACAAAAATACCATCAATCTGCCGCTATTTAGTGAATTCAATTCAGACATGATTTATAAATTTCACGTTTATAAATTTCATAACGTTTTTGACGGTCTAATAGGGTTAGATCTATTGGAAACACTGAAAGCATGTATCAACCTTTCAAAGAAGGAACTTCATACTGAGCATGCCAAAAATAAAATCCAAATGATGAAAACCGGCGTTCATAATTTATTTGAAGCCATTGTGAAAGCCAAAAGCACTAATATTTTTAAGGTCCCCGTGAGCACAAAAGATGGAGATATCTTTTTACCTGAGATGACCTTCAACCAGTGTATCATGCCAGCATTGATAACACGATCAGATAAAAGCTATGCTTATATTGAGCTTAACAACCCAACGTGTAACGACGCTATCGTCAGCCTAACGGACCCCATTAACTCCCAACCAATGAAGAAAAACTTCGAATGTCACAGCATTGAAACTCCTCTTTCAAAATCTACAAATATTGAAGATCTTTTGAGAACCGACCACTTGAATTCTGAAGAAAGACAAAAACTTACAAAATTATGCAAAGAATACAATGATGTGTTTTACAATGAAGATTGCCCGCTGACATTTACTAACACGGTAAAACACAAGATTCGAACCACTGACGAAATTCCAGTATACACAAAATCCTACAGGTACCCACATATTCATAAAGAGGAAGTTAAATACCAAATCGACAAAATGCTGCAACAGAAAATAATACAACCCTCCGAGTCACCATGGTCCTCTCCTATATGGATAGTTTCGAAAAAGAAGGACGCAACCGGGAAACAAAAGTGGCGTCTCGTTGTTGACTACCGAAAATTAAATAAAAAAACCATCAGTGACCGTTATCCCATTCCGAACATCTCAGACATCTTAGACAAACTAGGCCGTTGCCAATATTTTACAACACTCGATTTGGCTAGCGGTTTTCATCAAATCGAAATGGACCCGAATGACATTCAAAAAACAGCATTCACAGTGAACAACGGACACTACGAGTACTGTCGTATGCCGTTCGGGTTGAAGAACGCTCCTTCGAGCTTCCAAAGGGCCATGGAAAACGTTCTCCGCGGCCTCGTCAACGAAATATGCGTTGTATACATGGACGACATCATAATATTCTCGACGTCTCTCCAAGAACATATCACGAGCATCGAAAAAGTCTTCCAACGCCTTAGAGAAGCAAACTTCAAAATACAACTTAACAAGTCCGAATTCATGAAACGAGATACTGCTTATTTGGGACATATTGTCACCCCTGAAGGTATTAAACCCAACCCAGATAAAGTTGACGGCATAAAAAAAATTCCGATTCCCAAAACAACGAAGGAAATAAAATGTTTTCTCGGTCTCCTCGGCTATTACCGTAAATTTATTCCCAATTTTTCAAAATTAACTAAACCTTTCACATCGTGCCTCAAAAAAGGCGCTCCAAAAATTGATATAAAAAACCCAAAATACATAAATACGTTTAAAATTTGCCAAGAAATTCTAATGAATGACCCGATACTCAGTTACCCCGATTTCGAAAAAGACTTTATCATCACTACGGACTCTTCCAATTACGCGATTGGCGCTGTGCTGTCTCAAGGGCCCATTGGCTCAGACAAACCAATAGCATATACATCTAGGACTCTTAATGACAGTGAACTACATTACAGTGTTATTGAAAAAGAACTGCTTGCCATAGTCCATGCAACTAAATACTTTCGACCATATATATATGGCCGAGTGTTCAAAATCGTGACTGACCACAAACCCCTCGAATGGCTTATGTCACTAAAAGAACCTAACTCTCGCCTGGTTAGATGGAGGCTCAAACTAGAAGAATTCGAATACGACGTCATCTACAAAAAAGGAAAAGCAAACACCAACGCAGATGCGCTGTCTAGAGTTATAATACATAATAACGAGACAGAATCACTCACCTTTACCGACCCAGAGGCCCTTTACTCCCCTATACCTCCTGATGATGATACCTCGTCACTCTACAACAACGTTTCCGAAACACCCGAAAAAGAGAATTTGGACTCGGGTTCACAACAATGTGAAACCATCCACACCAACCAAGAACAGCCCATTTTCGAAATTCCTATAGTGGATAAACCAATAAACAGCTAAAATAATCAAATATTTATAAAGCTAGTGCTACACACTCCTTCTAAGACATTTACCAAAGAAATTTTTCCAGGTAAAACTCGAATAATGGCTCAGATTGGCTTAAACAATTTTCAAGTGGAAGTAATCGACTTCTTCAAAAACTTTATTCAATCACGCACCCGATATGGCATTTGGCTTTCAGATTTCAATTATTTACCTGACCTTACCAAGGCCCTGCAAGAAAAATTTAAACACTGCATACGACCTTATATTCTGCAAAGAAAATTTACACGACGTAACGGACACAGATGAACAATACCGCCTAACGAAGGCACATCATGAAGGCAAATCCAACCACAGAGGGATTCAAGAAACCGAAAAGCAAATAAAACGAAATTACTACTGGCCTACTATGACAACAGTTGTTACAGAAGTTATCAATAACTGCTCAACATGTCAAATTAATAAATACGAGAGACATCCAAATAAACAAGAACTCCAGGTAACCCCAGTGCCTACAAAACCGTTCGAAATCGTTCACATGGATACTTTCCAAATAAAAGGTCAAAAATTTCTCACGATAATAGACACATTTTCGAAATATGCCCAAGCTTATCCCTTGGAAAGCGTGACAGGAATTAGCGTCATCAATTCACTCACTATCTGGATGACCCACCACAACTTACCTATCAACATCACCGTCGATCAGGGCACAGAGTTTAAAAACCTTCCCTTGAAAGAATACGCCGCCTTGCATAAAATTAATCTGCATTTTACCAGCGTCAACAACCCCCAGTCTAATGGAGCAATTGAAAGATTTCACTCAACCATTACGGAGCACATTCGCTTACTTCAGGAAAAACATAAACAATCGACAATCACAGAATTAATGCTTTTCGCCGTATTAGCGTACAATAGCTCGATTCATTCAGCCACAGATAAAAAACCACTCGAAATCATTAATGGGCATTTGGATAACAGAGACCCGTTTGACCTTAATTTAGAAAAACAGTGTCTACAAAATTACATAAATAGACATAAAGAAATATCAACCGACTTATATGCAAAAATCAACGAACGTCTTAATTCTAGACAAACAACCACCATTAATAATCGTAACGAAAAATTAGAAACCCCTTTAGAATACGAAGCAGGACATGCATTTTATTCCACAAACCCTCTAGCTGCTCGACATAAAGAACAACCGCGTTATGTAACAAGGAATGTCAGTAGAAATTACAGATTAAAAGTCACCGATGTTAAACAAAACGAAATTAATAAACGGAACATACGAAGACCTCTTAAAATGCAACATTCATTGTTACAGGATGACGGCGGCCAACCTGGCACAAGCCGACGAAGCAATCCTGGCACCAATAGCAAATAACCCCGGAATATTACCGTTTAAATTGGGTCTAGCCAAAATTCGACAATCCGACCATGTGTTCCTACACCTTATTGATCTTGAACCAATAAAAGATAACATAAAATCAGTTGAAAATCAAATTATCACCCTAGATGCATTAGTCAAAGACCTAAATAATGAGTTCAAACTAAGATTTCTGGCTCTTCATAATTACATAACCGAGAAATATCACACTATTTCGGAGAAATATAATTCTTTAAGTAAGAACCGGTTGAAGAGAGGTCTTATTGCCGGATTAGGAACTATAATTCACAGCATCACAGGCAACCTGGATCAAGAGGACGCAAGAAGATACGACCACGCAATAAACACTTTGCAGAAAAATCAAAATGAGATAACTCACCACATAAACAAGGCAATAACCTTAAATAAAATATTTGTAGAAAATTACAATTCTACATTATCGGCTATTGTCTCGAATCAAAATCAACTTAATTCTAAAATATCTGAAATTATAAGACAAGTAAATATATCAGAGCAGGAATTTATTGGCTTTGTGAAACTAGACAGTGCGTACAAATTACTAGAAATTAATGTACAAATTTTATTCGGTACTCTGTCAGATCTTGAAAGCGCTACATCTCTTTCTACCAAGCATATAGCCTACCGGAATTTGATATCGTTTTCAAATGTTGAACACTTTATTTCGGTTCTTCGGAAATATTACAGTCCTGAGCAACTGATAACTTCCGACGTGACTGAATCACGCATCTTTTATAACTTCTTAGATGTAAGTTCTTATTTTAGTGATAATAGGCTAGTGTTCGTAGTTAAGATACCAATATTCTTCAAAAGCATATTTACTTACTACAATTTGTTCCCAATCCCCACATCTAATAACACCATTATTATTCCTAATAAACCCTACCTAGTTATGAACGAAAATGAGTACCAGTATCTCGAAAATAAATGCAATAGAGTCGGAAATACTCACTACTGCCAAGAAGAAGCATCGATTCAGGACCCAAAGCGAAACCCCGATTGCGTATACACATTGATCAGAACCCAGCAGTCGTCACCGCAATGTCAATACCACCAAATTAAAATAGATCACGTCATATTTGAACAAATAAACGACGAGTACTACGTCTTAATCAGTCCCCAATCTACAAGACTGCACATACAATGCACCCACGACGAATACCTGAAAATAAATGGCGCACATTTACTGAAGCTTCCTGAAAACTGCAGCGCAGCTACCGAAAAGGTCACTTTTACGAACATTCACAATCGCATATATGGAACACCTGTTAAGCTCTTTACCTTTAACGTTTTCGAAACAAACGTGTCGAACCGGCTTCAGCCCCTGAAACTTGAAAACGTGAACCTGAAGGAACTTCACAAAACAGTTGGACTCATTGAACGAGAACAGCAACCCATCCAGCTGGAAAATATAACTCATCAAGAGCATCTATACTGGACTACACCGCTCTACATTATCATATTTCTGGTCGCCTGCTACCTCATATATGTCAAGGTGAAGAAAATTAATCGAAGAACCGATACAGAGACTGGCACTGCCACAGCTGCAGCCGAAGTGGAACCTCCGATACAAATAGGAAACCTTCCTCGGTCTTTCTTGAGCTGATCTAAAGAAAAGACCTCAGTTTGTTCGGGGAGGTGTTATGTGGTATATCACTAGTAATATTGTAAGGTTAAATAGCTGTATTAGAATACGAACCTCTAGGCATAAGACCATTTTATAAACATCAGCGTTCCAGCGAGAGCGGGCCAAGCCAGACGCTACCTTGCATTTTCTATACGATAAGCCGCGACCACGGCGACATGCGCCCAGCCTGGCCGACCGTGAGAGCGCCGATCATAATTTAGTCCTAACATATTATTTGAACATGTAACATTGTAACTGAGAAAATGTTAATTAAATGTAGTTAAACAAAGGATTCCTACATTTTTATTTAATACACTCACCGTAAGTGTATAATTCGCGCGGTAATTAATGCCAGCGCCATCTATCCGCCACGCGCCATCAATCTCCGTCGGCCATTTGTCGAACGCAACTCGCCGGAATGCGGGACCGTGGCACACCGTGGTTACGCGGAAGGTGGAAGTCAAGTAGGGTTATAGGGTTAGGGAACAGTTGATTAGTAGCAGAGGGTAGGTATTTTTTATAGCGATGATGTTCAGGATTTTGACGACATACCCCTGGCAATATCAGGTTTACTAATAGCATCGTAGTCTTAGCGCCATACAAAGAACTGTATGGAAACTGTGGCGCTATTTGACCGGTCCTGCATCCAGCGGACTTATGAACCCGGTCATTGTGGCACTCTTTGGGGGAGGTCTATGTCCAGCAGTGGACGTCCATCGGTTGATATATGATGAGGATGATGATTCACTATTTCCTCTGTAGATATCTGGTGTTATTGCAGCTCCAAACTGTGTTTAGTTTAAAGTTAGCGACCTGCATATTAACTACTATGAGTCTCTAAAAGTGATTATAAAGATACCTTAAATCAATAACGATTTGACACCCTAGTTGGTAGTGACCCTGCCTACGAAGCAAGAGGTCCTGGGTTCGAATCCCTGTAAGGACATTTATTTGTGTGACGAGCATGTACATTTGTTCCTGAGGCATGAATGTTTTCTATGTATTTTAGTATTTATTTATCTATATAAGTATGTTTATCGTCGTCTAGTACCCATATTACAAGCTTTGCTTAGTTTGGGACTAGGTCGATTTGTGTAAGATAGTCCGCAAATATTTATTCATTTATTTATTATAAAGCTCATAGGCAATCTGGTGTAGGTATTCTTGTTACGAGTAGTCGGACCTTTTCTTTGTACAAAAAAATCGTACATTTAGCACTAACCTGGACGTGTTTCCTTAAACGTATTCATTTAGCAGGGCGATGAAGATGTTCTGCCGCGATAACTGCAACGGTCAGTGCGTTGCGCATATATTTGACTAAAGTGCAGTATGCAGAAAGCGACGCGAAGTACAATACAATGCATACAATAAGTTGACAAGAATAATTTTAGCGTTATATCGGGTCTGCTCCAGGTGCCAGGGGAGCTCGGGCACCTTTATTTATTTATTTATGTATCCTACTAATATTATAAATGCGAAAGTTTGGATGTTTTTGGATGTTTTGATATTTAGATGTTTGTACGAGTATGTTTGTTACTCAATCACGCTTAAGTGACTCAACCGATTTGGATGAAACTCTGCGCGAAGATAGTTTATAACCTGGTTTAAAATATAGGATATTTATTATCCCGGGTCCACGCAGACGAAGTCGTGGGCGGAAGCAAGTTTATTAATAAGTACATGGTAAACCAACAGCGCATCATATTTATAGACACAATAATAAAACCATATAGCCAATTACAGGTTCTCACTTATCACTACATAGTATAAAACAAAGTCGCTTCCCGCTGTCTGTATGTCTGTGTTCCTATGTATGCTTAGATCTTTAAAACTCCGCAATGGATTTTGATGCGGTTTTTTTAATAGATAGAGTGATTCAAGAGGAAGGTTTATATGTATAATATAGTACCAGTGCGGAGCCGGGGCGGGTCGCCAGTAAGAAATAAAAATGGCACAAAGTAATCTATTGCCAAACTTAAACTTAGCGTACATTGCGCACAGTAATCAATCGCGCACTAATAGAACATGGCAATGGGAATATACGAGTAAAAGGTAGTTAATAAATTAGACACCACCGAGAATAAAGGTAGGAGGATGATGATTAAACATTGATTTTGTTTGACAGTGGACCTTCTGTACAGACCTACTATTTATTCTGTGGTTTTATGTAAATTACAGTTACAATATCGCGCATGCAACCGACACAGAACTCCCCACGAAAGTGGGGTGAAACTTTATTAAAATACAATACAAATATTCTGGTAAGTAAATAAATAATAAATAAATAAATATTAGGGGACAATCTTACACAAATCGACCTAGTCCCAAACTAAGCAAAGCTTGTACTATGGGTACTAGACGACGATAAACACACTTATATAGATAAATAAATACTTAAATACATAGAAAACATCCATGACTCGGGAACAAATATTCGTGCTCATCACACAAATAAATGCCCTTACCGGGATTCGAACCCAGGACCTCTCGCTTCGTAGGCAGGGTCACTACCAACTAGGCTAAAGCGGTCTTTATTGACGACCGCTTTAGCGTATACTACTGAAAACGTGCTAGAAAACCAAACCCACAGAATGCATTTCGATAGAGCCATCTTAACAGACCGAACTACACACTTCAATAGACCGGGTATCACTGTAGTAGACAGAATCAACAAGACAGCTCTTTTAATTGATGTAGCAATTCTAAACACTCATAACTTACACAGTGCAGCTGGTAAACTAACCAAATATACCGATATAAAGGAATGAAATAACTAGAATATGGAAACTAAGAAACGTCAACATAGTACCCATAGTGTTGTCCGCTACAGTACAGGGGCCGTAGACAAGGTTACAATCGACAAGCGTTAACGCCAATAGAAAACGAATAAAATGTATGGGAATGACAGATGCCGACGAAACACTTTTCGTTAACATCTGTCAATCCCCTACATTTTATTCGTTTTCTATTGGCGTTAGCGCTTGTCGATTGCAACCTTGTCTACGGCCTATGGTGTCATACCTCAACAGTTGCATACCTCTATCAGAACCCTGTCATTGCCACCGTTTTCTTATATCGCAATGCAGAAAGCTGTTATCCTAAACATTTCCAGAATAGTAATTCCTACATAATGATTCACTCAGTAACGTACAAACGATCATCATCATCAAGATCTTCTGTCTTAATTAAGACTTAATTGGTATTAGATGCACTTGGCTTCGGCCCGTGCTTCCCATTACACCGGTTTTAACCTAAATACTGAGAAAATTAAAGAAACATAATAATGAGAAACATAAATTCTTTTTTCGGAATATTACAACTCCATAGTTAAGTATAAGTAAATAAAAAGTAATATATAAAACAACTAAGCTACTAAACAACTAAACTATAAGTAAGACAATACACTTACATAAATTCATCTAAGACATGTAAACCTAATAAAAAGAGATGGTGTGGATCACTTTGAGTATATGTATTTTTTATGTTGATTTTACAAGTAACACACCGGTCACCGAGGAACTTGGACTTCAATGTGAATTACTTATTCGAAGTGACAGCTTAGTACGATCCGAAAACAATTTGCGATTAGTGCATTGTATCGACATTTATGAATTTTAAGAATGGATTAGAATATAATGGTATAAAAATGTATAATTTCTTAAATGAGGACATACGACAATGTAGTAATGTAAATGAGTTCTCAATAAAATTAAAGTCGTACTTGATTGCACGACCATTTTATAATTTGCATGAATATTTTGATAGATTGTATGAATAAATAACAGTAGCATTAATTTCAAGTTAGATTAAGATCTGCATGCCAAATTGTGGCAGAGCATACCCGCATGTAATCCCTACTGACATGTATAATTGTTTAACACCTGCGTATGTTCTTGCAAATAAATGAAAAAAAAAATATCATTTTGATCGGGATATCAATTGTAAAAGCATAATTCGTTATTTTATACACACCCGTACGTAATTACCATTACGGACAAAATGTACGGCACACTTGTGTTTGCCAATTACTGCCCATCGGGCAAAGTTGCTTGGACGGTGACATTACGAACTTGGCTCACACTCCAATGCATTTATTTACTAGTAAATCCCGCGTCAACGCCTCCAAGTCGTTTATAACAAATAAAATAGCAGTAGTTACTTACACTGAAACCAATATTGGGTATCATAAATTGGCCATTCGCTTACCGTAACGTATTACTTACAAATATGCTCTATTGTTATTGTTACCGGCGCGAATTGGCGTGAGCGCGTTCGACTGGCTCGGGTATTAAATTCGGTATTCGGTATCGGGTGGGCGCAGCACTATTCCGGTGAGTATATTTTATTTATTTAATACAAAAATCTATTATATTTTCCTGCAAAACTGTTTTAACAGTTTATTTGCAGGTAGTTGTTTATCTATATATTTGACACTTTATAATTACTATGATTTTAACTATGTATTTATATTACTTACATAATATTACTTTGCATAAGTATGTATATAGAGCGTCGTGCTAGATATACATGTAATGAGAAAGTGGGTGTTGATCGATAATGAAAGGCGGAACAGATTGAGATAACTATATTGAGATAAATGAGACAGTTTAAAAGTTTGGATATTTGTTAGGTACTCAATGACGCAAAAACGGCTTAACGGATTGAGATGAATTTTTGGTAAACATATAGTGCACAGTCTGAACTAACATACTCGTATAGAATACTTTTTGTCCCGGAAATCATCCCCTAAGCGAATGAAATGGCGGGGGAAAGTTTGTATGGAACTACGATATAAACGAGTACCATGCCGACGAAGTCGCGGGCAGAATCTAGTATGTTAATATGATACTTTTTATCCCAGTAACATCCCTTGGCCCAGCCAGGCTAGCTTTGCTCAGTCATCAAATTTTTTGTTGAACAAGCGAGCGAACGAAATTCTCTTTCAGGCCCCGTATCATGGTCGGCCTTATCACGCGATAAGTGACAAGATAGAGCGTCGGTCACTGGCTGACACCGTCCGATAGAACGAGCCTGACGTTCTATCTTGTCACTTATCGGGTGATAAGGCCGACCATGATACAGGGCCAGCTTGGGCAAAAAATCTTTCGTAATCCAGTTTGTCCGGCTGTTCTGTCCTCGTGCATTTTTGTGAGCAGGTTAAGTAATTCTATAGATTTCGTTGTCAATTCAGTTTATCGACTATTTTTTTTTTGTCGATAATGTCAATCGACAAAATAGATCATTCACAATTATTGAACTTGCTCTCAAAAATTCACGAGAAGAGAACAGCCGGACAGAAAGGTATTCTATTAGTCGGTCCGTGCTGTAGTACTTTTTACAGTACATATGGTGCTACTTTCCCGCACTAGTGCGGAAAAGAACACTTTCCGTGCATATGTCGAAACTTTAAAGAGCCATAAGTAAATTAAAACGTTGTACGATACACGTGCGAATAGGTAATTCGCAACTCGTGTCGATTTAAAACACTCCCTTCGGTCGTGTTTTAATTTAGCACCACTCGTTGCGAATTTCCTATATTCGGCACTTGTATCGTAAATAACTATTTTGTCGATTCTGTTTTAGAAATATTTTTTTTTACCTAAATAAATACCTATGAAAATAATGCCGGCACACTGACCCTGATCTGAATAGGACGGCAGAGTCGATTTGAATCTGGCCGGAGCGACCGAACTTGTTACTGACCTGGATTTCTCTGGACGTGTTGGATTGAAAACAAATTGATATTGGTTACTTGCTCTGACACGTTTCACTTTGCATAAAAATAGGAGCAGTTCTAGTTTTTCAAATTTGGATCAGCGACTTATAAAGGCTGTTTAAAGGAATTAACAACTTAGAAATGTTGAAAAACCGGTGACATTTTCATTTCGTAGTTCATATGTTCATATTATCTCAAACCGGCTGAACCGATTTGGTTGAAACGTCGCTAAGAAGTCTAAGAACCATCTCGATGACGTCAGTGTTTGGAATAAAAACCGCATTAAAATCGGTCCATTCGTTTAGGAGCTACGGTGCCATAGACAGACACACAGACACGTCAAACTTATAACACCCGCCTGTTTTTGCGTCGGTGGTTTTTTTTCACTGTACCGGTCTCATTTAGCGACAATTAAATTACTACGTACTCAGGTAAATGTACCAGTGCCCGTCATTTGCCAAATACATAGATGACACTTTAAAACTTACGTCGAAACTATAGAAGTGAACAAAAGGTATCAACTATAAGCCATTACGGTGTCGAGCATTGCATGCACCTTACATAGTTAGGTGCGTAATCAAGGATAGGACAAACGCCCGTCATTTTGAAAACTTAACCCTGTTCTGTACAGTAGAGACTTCCTTATATTAATAAAAAAAATTAGGTACTAAATAAGAATAAGAATAGTTTATTCGTGACAATACAAAACAAAGGACAAAAGTAATGTTTTATAAATTTATTTTAAGTACCATAATTTATATGTTTCCAGTGACAAATTATTCAAATGACGATGATTAAGGCGATAAATCACTTTCGCCAATGGAAAAGAATGACCACAATTTTTTCCAAATTTTCACTTGTGAGCCTATATCGACGTGAGTTTAGGACCCATTTATGAGTCGAAAAAGTGCGTTCACAGTCTACTTACGTCATTGGGGCATGTCTAATAAACTATTCTTATTCTTATTTAGTACCTAATTTTTTTTATTAATATAAGGAAGTCTCTACTGTACAGAACAGGGTTAAGTTTTCAAAATGACGGGCGTTTGTCCTATCCTTGGTAATAAGTTCATATTTAACATACAGGATACCTCTTCATAACAGCTAACAAATAGTCTTGAGGAGAAAAAAGAAAAAAAAAATGTCCATACAACGATGAACCTGTAATCTACATAAACTTGCCTAGCTAAAACTAGTGGCTCACGAGCATGAAATTGAAAAAAAAAACCGAAACGGAATTGACAAAAAAATTCTCCCAAAATTTCACGAGAATTGGTCTCAAGGAGAACAGTGACGAACATTTTGAAATAAGAACATTAACGAAGTCCTTATCTTATAATGCTATGAAGACTTTAAATTCTAACATTTCTACCTTTAACTCCGCCGCGATTATTGCAAACGCATGATCCGCCTCTGTTACGCCTTAGTTCCGCTCGGCGAAACAATAAGCGGAACCTTAGCGCTAACGCCCGACAAGGTTTATCTTCACGCATTAGCGTTTCAGCAGCGTTTTAACGGCGATAAGAGCGGTTTGTGAGGAAAGGCAACTAGTTTTTATGATAGTGTTAGTGCGCAGTCAGAAGGTGTCATTCAAATATCGTCGGCTAAAGTCACCATTATTTTCTAAAATTATATTTTGACTTTTTATAGAGCAACATTCTGAACGCTTCTAATAGCAAAACACTTAAATACTTCGAAAAAACCGTTTACATTCAAATAGCGAACTAGAAAAAACCGGACAAGTGCGAGTCGGACTCGCGCACGAAGGGAATTATCTATAAAAACGGCAAAAAATCACGTTTGTTGCCCATAATATTAGTATTAATATTTGGTTTATATACCCATGCCACATTACAGTTTTCTAGTTGTAAGGGTTACTCACAATACTCGAGTGACAGAGATGCATATTTACGAACTTGAAGTTTCGATTTTCGTGGTAGCGCCGCTGGTAACCAAAGAGCTGGCAGCTTCCTCGCTCAACGCATTAGTATTGCGATTTAGCGAGGCAAATGCTGCCAGTTTTTAAAGGACGCGGTGCCTAATTTAGATGTTTTTTTAGATTCTATGTTTTTAAATAAAGTAAATATATTAATTTAAGTATTTTTTGTATTTGTTTTTGTTTCCTATTTATTTTTTGAAATCGTGATTGTCTTAAGTTTTTATTAAACAATATATTCAAACAGTTCTAATCATTGACTTACTAACTTATAGACCGGCCCACCCAGAACAATTTTCTTGACGCGTTCCATCAGTCGGCCATCTTGGTCAATTTCGGTTGGGTAAATCCCCTGATCCGATTTCAAAAAACTTTCATCGGCGTGTAGAATGGAAGGACATATAGGCTATATCCATACTAATATTATAAATGTGAACGTGTGTTACCTCTTCTCGCTTAAACCGCTCGCTGGACCGATTTAGATGAAATTTGGTATTGAAATTGTTTGAGTCCCGGGGAAGGACAAAGGATAGTTTTTAAGTGGAAATTTGTATGGAGCTACGTTATAAACGAGTTCCACGCCATTGCGTTCTTTGTGGTACGCAGGTGAAGCCGCGCGGACAGCTAGCCATTAATAATCGTGTACATTTAAATCGTCTTCGGAGACTTTGTACCTATTTTGTACAGTACAGTACGTCTAGCACAACTTACTGCTCAGTCACTTCGCACGCGATTGAGCGTATCCTGTCTCGCTCGCACCGGGGAAAATAGAAACAGGAGAATAGAGCTTTCTCGACTCGCGTCGCAGCGCGGCGTCAGTTGTGCTAGCCCCGCTAGGTACAGGTATAACCAATGCTTGAATAACAAACAAATATCAACTTAAAGAAAGGCATTGTAAGGTTCATATTCAGATTTAAGATTGTGTATTCGTTCCCCGAAACCATACGAATTTCAATCAATCAGTAAAGAATATAGGGTTCATTTTACAATGGCTTAGATGGTCTTAGAATAGTTCGTAATTTAAGCAACGAGATGGGAGATAGGTTCGATTCCCGAGTGAGACATCGGTGTGGTCCGAGGACTGTATCACGATTGAAAAATAGGGTTGTCTATCAATAGTTTAGTTAGTTTCGTTTCAAGTTACAAGGAAGTAATATCGTTCCTTCCTATACCTCAATTCTATATACCTAACTTTAGAATTTTAACGGACAGATTACTCTACGTTTCTTAGTATCTTGTTTTTCAAAGGGAAATATAGTAGTCTTCGCTTGCGTTGCGTGGCGTGCGGGGGGGTATAACGGGGGAGCGCGCGTGGTGTAAGAGGCGAAGCGGTCGGACTACAGTAATACATATTATAATAAATGACTTATTGTTTAATTAATTATTAAATCTCAAGTTTTTTAGTGTTTGTAATCAAGTGGCAATACAAACTATACATTTTATATTTATCTCTGCTTTAGTTCTTCCCTCAAAAGGATAAAAAGTATTCTATATATTAATCCAGATTATACACTATTCGTATACTGAAATTCATCTTAATCCGTTTTTGCGTGAACAAACATCCAAACAACCAAACTTCCGCATTCATAATATCAGTAGGATATTTTAAACCAGTTAAGTCCCCAATCCGCACTGGCTGCCCGCAGACTACTGCCCGTTCCCCTCATTCAGAGGACCTTACGGCTCACCGTCTGTTTAGGAGCAATACAAAATGCACGTCCAGCATGGTGGTCGTTAACTGAAGGTGGCCGGTTTCGGGAGTGATGTGATGATGATGGCATATGTTACTTATAAACGAAACGACAACGTTGTCAGCCCTGGAAATATCAGAATTTGGTTAAGTACGTTTCTATTAATTAAGCAGGTATTAGGAATGCGAGTTGGCTACTGGTTCTACGGAATTCCTCAGCGATGTGTATCGGTACAAACGAGCTGTACCACATATCTTTCTTTCGAAATATGTTATAAAAACTTATATCTGTTGAAGTATGCGATCTCAGATGAATAGCACCACCCATTTTCCTCACATGGGTTAGCAACCTCTTCCTATCCACCATACAGTACAAATAACACTGAAAATTGAATCAACTGGTGAAGGTAATAGGGTTGAAATTATTTTTTATTTCAATAAACAATCGCAAATTCAACTCTATTCCAATTGGAAATGATTTCAGTTCCTAAAGCAAATAAGTCTGTCCTTGATTTTAATTTGTTTATTTTTTTGCCAATTCGTACTATATCTCTTTGCCTGAGATACAGGATAATCCTAGTTCAGGCGCATTTAATCTATTCACCTAACATAATATAACAGTAAAAGCGCAATGCAAACGCAATAAGGTTTTTTCAATAAATTATTCTTAGGTACTTTATGCATCTTTCGGGACCACATATTACGTCACCCAAAATTCCGACCTTTAGGATGTCTTTTTAATCTTGTCGTATATTCTCCTAGCGTTTTTAACCCGGTTTTATCTGCAGTCCGCGATCCGCTTTGGCACCTAATCCGAATATACATAGACATGACCTACCAACCTAGGAAAACGAGGCCTTGTTGGGGCCGGTTTAATCTTGGTATCTACCTATATATTCATACAAAAATAAATGCGCTTAGGCTGTTTATGAATACGTTGAGTCGTGTCGCGACTGCACGAAAGATGGTATCGCAGCCCACACTGCCAGCTTCATTACCCGACCAAGCTCTAGGACCACGCTCTAGCTCTAAACTCTAGACTCATGGAATGCAGCTTTTCTTCCCAGCCAATTGTCTACTGCGTTCGGTCGGGTTATACTGACAGCGGAGTTGTGTTCGAATTTGCCCACAGATGGCGCTGTAGCGTGCGGGCGGTTTACTGAGTCGCGCAAATATTTTTTTTGGATTCAGAGCGGTTACCGCGAAACTCCAAGTTCGTACGTGTGTCTTCCTTTTTGTCGATCAAATGAGCGAGTACGATAGAGAAGAGGCACACGGTCGAACATCGCGGTAGTACTGATGTGTTATAGTATGAAAGAGTCTGCATACAAGTGTTAGTGTATAAAATCACGGTATTTAAATGCCGGAAAAATAAAAGTGTCGTCCCTTTACCTGAAAGTTGTCACGCTGTATCCTATTTTTGTATGTAGTTTTGGCTTGAACCAATAACTCGGTAGGCGCGCTTCACAAACAAATCAGTCAATTATGACTCACATTACAAACATCATCTAATGCTATTCAGGGAAAGTGCTCAGTCCCGTACAAATAATTATATGTTCCTGAAACAACCGTTATTGAAACCTGAACTCTATCCCCAGACTATACGGCTCAAAACGCTGCGCACGCTGCAACACCCCCATCTCGGCTTCGGAGCTGGTGATGCGGGCGCGAGACCTCGTGTTCCACGTGCCGTGCTTCTCTTGCGCGCTGTGTAGTACTCTTCTAACCAAGGGAGACACGTTCGGGATACGGGACAGTGCGGTGTATTGCAGGTGAGCTCTATTAATAGGCGGTAAAGTTCACATTGCAACGGCAGAGCTGGTGGAGCGGGAGCTGGTGATTAACGGGCTGTTCTAATGCTCGCTGTGCTGTACTCTTCTAAGGTGAGCTCTATTAACTGGTGGTAAGGTTCATATTGCAACGGCAGAACTGATGACGTGACCTGGTCAGCGGGCTGTGCTTCTCTGGCGCTGTGCTGTACTCTTCTAGGAAGAAACGTTCGGGATACGGGACAGTGCGCTGTATCAGGTGAGGTGAGTCTATTAGGTTGTGGTAAAGTTGATTTTGCAACGGCAGAGCTGGTGGCGAGCGCGGGACGTGTAAAGTCCCACGGTCCGATTTCCCACAGGCCCTGCCGCGCCAGGCCAGACCGACGGGCCGTGGGAACCGTCGGTCCCGATGAGGCCTGCGGTGGCCTGTCGTCGCCCGTCTTATCCATCGGGACTCGGTAAGTTCAAAGGTCGCGCCTGCGCCCGTTCTAACTCATTCATTTCACCAGCGGCGGTACGCACGTTATGGAGTAGACGAACGATCTAGTAGGCGGTAACAACAGGCCGGTATACCTGGTGTCACGTAAAAAGAACGCCGAATTCCATATAAAGTCTATGGCCGCCAGCGTTCTGTTTACGTGAACTGAAGTCTACTGGCCGACACACGCCGTGGCAACGGCTCGGCGCGAGACGCAATCAGCCGCACAGGCGTCCAAAGGCGTGGCACGATCCGGCCTGGCCTGTGGTAACACGGGCCGTGGGACCCCGCCATAACAGTTACACAGTAAGAACATGCCCTCCAAAGAAAAATTTAGCAATATATGATGGCAAGGGGCTTTGAGACATATTGGCTTTGCGACTGGAACGTGACATTTGAGAACGGTGATTCCCAGCATTTAGCAATTTCCCCATTTCATTTTGCTTAGTCAAAATGCATCTTTTATAATATGCTTTTTCTTCTCAGAATTGAAATAACCAGCTAATGCCTTTATTCCTAATTCATCTAGTCTCCAATGAGTAAACGTATTCGGATTAGATACCTGCGGTATCATATAAAATTATTTCTAAGACTCATCTTACTTGCAGATTACACTACGAAACGATGCCCGAATACGGCCCCCACATGGCAGTTCCCGGGCCCCCACAACTCTGCCCAGGACCCTACGTACCCCCGGCCCACTACCCCCCTTACCCCTCCCCTGAGTTCCGGGGGGAGCCCGACGTCGCCAAGGGCTTCTTCAACGGAGCCGCCGCGCCCCCGCCGCGACAGAAAGGGAGGCCTAGAAAGAAAAAACCTAAAGACCAGGACATCATGACCGCGAATCTTGGTGAGTAGGCCAGAAAAAGTTTAAAAAGTAAGCGTCTCTGGCTGCATTCGCTCTAAGGCGTTCGAATTTTAAAAATCGAACACACGGGTTCCCATTTTCCAGAAATTGCGTTCTGAATGAAAAATCCGGGTTTATACCGCCGCTGTACGGGCGTTCGAATTAAAACAATCGAGCTATAAAGTGAGTTGCGTTCCAAATTTACTTTTCTCTCGCAATTTGAAAAGAGTGTGAATGGTACTAATGACGCTAACTTTTTAATATTGGTAGCCATGTCGCGTTCATGTTATGATCGGTATCAACTTAAGTCTTATTAATCTCTTTATTTTTTCAAGATACTCGTAGATTAGACATGAGCGTGGCAAAGTAACCATTTTGATCTGGCTCCGAACTGCACTTGAAATTACTCACGAAACATCGTACGTAGGTACAATTGCAACTCGATTGCAGATACAACCTATTCGAACATGATACCGTCTCTTTCAGAAAGAGGAATAAGATAGGGACGGGTATAAAACGCAAGCGCGAAATTTATGTGATACTATCTCAAATCTTAATGCACGTTGTGCTCTAATTGCAAAGTATTTAGCAATGCATACCCGGGTACGAACGTCATACGCCGCGGGTACACACCGACCGCACGGGTACGGGAAGCGGGCATTTTGCGGCCCTTCTTATGTCCATTAACGCACGAGACCGTTTATCGTAACTGATAAATCTCTCATGCACTTGTCAAAACGAGACAGATGTATTTATAGCGATAAACGAGCTTTATACCAGCAGGTATCTTAGTCGAAATAAAACGAAAATTATTTAGAGAAAAGATATTGGACGCATTCGTAAATGCAATAATAATCAATAGAACCTTACCAACAATACCATACAATATGTTACCCCGCATTCCGAGCTGAATTAGATTTAGTGGGTACGTCGTTGTAGTAACTGGAAAATATCGGAAATGAAGCAGGAAATATAAACAACAGTTAAATTGCCATTTTCCTGGAAATAAAATCATTTTTCACCTATAATGGGGCCGTATTTTCTGTACAATCCAGCGGCTTTTTAGAACGAGCTCGTTAACTTGCAATTTGATATCCTATACTATTAAACGAGTAATATTTTTCATTAATATATACATAATTATAGGTGTACTGCCATCTGGCCGAAATACTTTTCGCCTAATTTCACTTCCCAACCAACTGATTGCAACATTTTTAGTTGGCAAACCAATGCTTGGCATAATGTTACTTAGCATACTTTTTCTTTGATCACAATCATATTTTGCAGATATTCATTTTACCAAGAATCATTTCGGAAAATAGTTAATAGGCAAATGTTTTATTTGAGCTTACTATTTATTGTCAAATAACCTTTGACCAAATTTTAACTTCGCATAATTTATATAGTTTTATTTATATAACTTTACATTCGGTAAAGGTTTAATGTAGTTTACTACTTCTTGATTTTTTAATGTATAATTTAAGTTATAAGTAAGATCGGTTGGAAAAAAAATGAAATGGAAATGGAAATGGATTGGAAATGTCTATATATTCATAATGTTATTCAACATAAGGATCTCTGTTACTACTATCTATGTTTATAAACTTTTATATCATATTTTTTAGCAATATAGTTTAATATCACATTTATTTATATACATACTAGTAGTTATTGCTAAATTTTGTATTAATAAACTTCTCTCTGAGATCAACTAATACCAAGATAGTGGTGAATAAGTTCAAGTAGCAGTAGGGAACAGGGACTTAGTGGCAAAACCGACTCGGATCGCGGATAGGTTAGAAGACGGAAGCGGGAGCTTCGCTCCCGCTTTCGTCTTCGAGGTTATTTTTTTTTATAAAAGAGCTGAAAAACTTGTTTGCAAAAAAATATTACTTAACTAGTTATATTCTTAGTTATGATTTATGATATTAGGACTAACAAAATTATGATATAGTACCTTAGGTCCATTATGAAGTAAACTGTTATGAAAACCCAAATTATGAGTTCAAGTCTGTTCTTAGTAATGACATTATGAAGAAACATTTTATGAAAACTGTCCGTTATGAGTTCCGATAATAGTTACAGAAGTGTAGGAACATAAAAGGTAGGAAGTAAAAAATTATGAAGAGTGATGATTATGATTACAAAGCGGTATTACAAGAAAAAATCGACACATCAAGTTTATATGAGCCAATATGGACCCGTTTATTTTAAACCGCTATCACAAAAGAGGTATTTTTATCAATGTAATAATATTAACTACATGGTTAGGGTATGTTAGTAATATGTATCACAATAATATGGAAAAAATATACATGCCAATCGAAACATTCGACATAACAAATAAAGTCTTTTTAAAACATGACCAACTAAATATTTTGCCAACTAACATTTTGCTAAAACAATCATTTGGGACATGTTATATATACGAACCATTGTTATGCTACCTAAAAGTTTGCCAAATGAAACTATGGGATAAGTTGTTTGGGAAGTCGATAATTGCCACATAATTTTCGGCCACATATTAGTAAACCATAATTATATATATATATATATATGTACAGTGAAACCTGCTTAATTGGGACCTGGTAAATGAGAAACCTCTATAATTGAAACCAAATGGCCGTCTCGGTCACTTGGCAACAAAATAACACTGCATTTGAAATTTTGGAACCTCTATAATTGACATTTGGATTGTAAAACTTTTTCTTAATATTACCTCTGTAATTGACACACGCCCTCGTCGAATATCGAAGACCTGTATAATTGAATTTCGATAAATGACCTCTGTATTTGGCACACGAGCCACCGGAGACCTCTATAATTGAAACGCCGTTAAGATTTTTTTCTTAATACGAAGTGACCTCCGTCCAGAGAGGCATCCAAGGTCTCTATAATTGAAAGGCCGTTAAATCACACTGATATTTTTGCCTTTTGGAAGGTAGTTTTAATACCTGTATTTCAAAATTGTATTATTATAGCGATTTTATACAATGTGTATTGCTTATACTTGATCAAACGAAATGTGCGGATACTAGACAAAAAATATCGATAAAAAAAAAAAAAAATAATAAAAAAAGCCTACCAAAAAAAAAAAAAAAAAAGCCAAAAATGTGCAAAAAAGTCTACCTCAAACTGCTAGTTTTAAAGTTACAGACACTAATTTAAAAAAAGAATGTTCTTTTTCACAAATTTCTACTAATTACCTTTTTTTTTGTAGGTTTATGTTTGATATTGTTATTATTTTTTGGTTGGTCGATTACCTGCATTTTGTAGCTTTAAAACAAGACTACTTTTGAGAAACAACACCGTTTAGACGCAAAGATATGAATTAAAAACCAAACTCGGAAATATTCATCACAAAAAAATTTAAAACGCCTTAATTTTTTAAATATAATGTTTATTTTTATTTTTTTATCGATATTTTTTTGTCTAGTATCCGCACATTTCGTTTGATCAAGTATAAGCAATACACATTGTATATTTAAAAATAATATGAATATAATAAACACGATCTGTTTGATCTTTAAAATTAGAAGAAGAAGTTTTTTCTATATAAAAACATATGATTTAGGTTTTAATGTTTTTATTATAAACTTGCACGACTTGCACCTTTATTAAAGAAATTTTTTGTAGTATTATGACCTGTTATTGAGGACCTCTATAAATGAGACCTCATTTTTTGAACCAGGTTAATTGGTACCACCTGGTTTATATGAAATACCCCTTTTCTCAAACATGCTCGGAAATGTACGCGTTAATATCACGAAATGAAGACGTGAAGTTTCTTGTTTATGGCTCCCTACATTACTTCTTGGCCTTAGGCCAAGAAGTAATGTATGAAAACCCTAAGTAAAACCATTATTGTCCGCTACTCTAACTTTTTAAATTTGCTTACTAATATTAAACTGACAAAGGAAAATTTACATACTGCCAACCACCACTAGACACTGTTAGCATACTTGCTTCATAAAAAAAATAAAAATAATCTATGGTACTATACTTTATGTGCGGTTAAACATGGTGCTCGAACGGCTTGTTCAAATGGCATGTTTAAAAAATAAAAAAGGCGCAAATGACCTATTATTTAATTGATTACCAAGTATTTATTTTAATTTTAATATTTCCTCACATCGTTTGAGAAAAGTACTATACAATCCTCGGCCGGAACAGGGATTGCTGGACTCGTTGTATTCGGCCTCGTCTACGACTCGGCCGTCTACCCCAATCTCGTCCAGCAATCCCTTACTTCACGGCCTCTGCAGTAATCTACTATTAATTGACACAAAATTGCTGGCCCCTTTGAGATGTCAATCATCCAGGTTTTACTTACGTTCCCGAAAACGATTTCAATGAAGATTAGAACGTACGTGTTTACGGGGGCGAAAAATCAGTCTAGCTAGGTTAGGTTAGGTTAGGTTAGGTTAGGTTAGGTTAGGTTAGGTTAATGAGGCCGAGGCGGTGGAGACTTGACTCTCGCCGAGTCCTCCTTCGGAAGTGGCAAGAAAGGCTGGAGGTGCCGAGGGCTGGCCACTTGACCATCGAAGCAATCCGGCCCGTCCTGGATAGATGGGTCGGAAGGAAGGTGGGGTTCCTCTCCTTTCACCTGGCGCAGATTCTCTCGGGGCATGGCTGCTTCGGGAGATACCTGTGCAGGGTGGCGGGACGGGAACCGACGGCAGAATGCCACGACTGTGGTGACGCCGACGATACGGCGCAGCACACGCTGGCGGTGTGCCCAGCTTGGGCAGAGCAGCGGGCCACACTCGTGGCCGTGGTGGGGCATGACCTCTCCCTGCCCGCCGTGGTAGAAGCCATGGTGGGGAGCGACAGGTCGTGGAAGGCGGCGGCCTCCTTCTGCGAGGACGTGATGACGCAGAAGGAGGCAGCGGAGCGCGGGAGGGAGGACGATCCGGCCTCCCAACCGATGCGCCGCAAACGTGTGGGGCGACGGCGGTTAGCGTATGACCGCCATCTTCCCCCATAAGGGTACTTGTGGGCGGCGGGCACGGGGACGTCCGTCGCCTGCACAAAAGTCCCTGAGTGGCGGGCGTGCCACCTATAGGTGCGCCCCATTGGCGAGGAAGGGAACAGACGTTCCCCGGAGTTGAGTCCGCAGTGCGGACAGCCGCTGGTGAGGCTGCGGAAGTGTGCCTAGGGCGTTCCCGTGGCCTCGCCTAATAGCGTAGAGGCGGCACATAGAGGGGTTTTTAGTGGGTATACCATAGGCCTCATTAGCCGACATGGGAGTCCCACATAACCACCAGGGTCCGTTCCCGCGCCTTGGTGGCATGCGTAACGCATTTTCCCCTCTTACAAAAAAAAAAAAAAAAAAAAAAAAAAAAAAAAAGGTTAATGAGGCCGGTGGGTTGGGGACCCACCACCTGAGGCCTTACACATTTGGGGGAGGGGTTGTTGCGTTACCAACCCCTCCCTCCTCTGGCGCGAGGGTGCCCCCGGTGTAATGCCGGGGCAGCCGGGGGGACGTCGTGGTAGAATGCTTGCGACCCCATGGCGTCCCCCTACAACGGCAGCGAGGGTAACGCCGCTGGGTTTTTAGTGGGTAGTTCTCCTCCCCTCCCTCCGACCAATAGCTCGGAGGGGGTTGCGGAAGGAGAGAGCCCCACATAACCCCCCACCTTGGCCCCCCCGGGCCCGGGGGGTATGCGCCCCCCTGGACTCTTCAGTCTAGGGGGGATAAACGCATTTTCCCAGCGATAAAAAAAAAAAAAAAAAAAAAAAGGTTAGGTTAGGTTGTGGGCGGGCCGAATGCGAGCTGCCGCAAACTTTACGCGGGTGTGGTGCGGTCGATGGCCCTGTACGGGGCGCCCATTTGGGCCGGATCCCTGACCGCCCAAAATCAAGCTCAGCTGCGTAGGCCGCAGCGTGTTATGGCGGTCAGGATGGCGAGGGCATACCGCACCGTCTCGTACGAGGCGGCTTGCGTGTTGGCGGGGACTCCGCCCTGGGACCTCGACGCCTTGGTTCTGGCTGATGTATATTGGCGTGTCACCGAGGCGCGGGCCAGAGGGGTCCAACCATTTCTGGAGGAGATCAGGCGGTGGAGACTTGACTCTCGCCGAGTCCTCCTTCGGAAGTGGCAAGAAAGGCTGGAGGTGCCAAGTGCTGGCCACTTGACCATCGGAGCAATCCGGCTCGTCCTGGATAGATGGGTCGGAAGGAAGGTGGGGTTCCTCTCCTTTCACCTGGCGCAGATTCTCTCGGGGCATGGCTGCTTCGGGAGATACCTGTGCAGGGTGGCGGGACGGGAACCGACGGCAGAATGCCACGACTGTGGTGACGCCGACGATACGGCGCAGCACACGCTGGCGGTGTGCCCAGCTTGGGCAGAGTGGCGGGCCACCCTCGTGGCCGTGGTGGGGCATGACCTCTCCCTGCCTGCCTTGGTAGAAGCCATGGTGGGGAGCGACAGGTCGTGGAAGGCGGCGGCCTCCTTCTGCGAGGACGTGATGACGCAGAAGGAGGCAGCGGAGCGCGGGAGGGAGGACGATCCGGCCTCCCAACCGATGCGCCGCAAACGTGTGGGGCGACGGCGGTTAGCTTATAACCGCCATCTTCCCCCATAAGGGTACTTGTGGGCGGCGGGCACGGGGACGTCCGTCGCCTGCACAAAAGTCCCTGAGTGGCGGGCGTGCCACCTATAGGTGCGCCCCATTGGCGAGGAAGGGAACAGATGTTCCCCGGAGTTGAGTCCGCAGTGCGGACAGCCGCTGGTGAGGCTGCGGAAGTGTGCCTAGGGCGTTCCCGTGGCCTCGCCTAATAGCGTAGAGGCGGCAAATAGAGGGGTTTTTAGTGGGTATACCATAGGCCTCATTAGCCGACATGGGAGTCCCACATAACCACCAGGGTCCGTTCCCGCGCCTTGGTGGTATGCGTAACGCATTTTCCCCTCTTACAAAAAAAAAAAAAAAAAAGGTTAGGTTAGGTTAGGAAAATTAATTTTCTCCGAATTTTCTCTATTTTCACCCGAGCGGAGATAAGCACGATACAGATGAAGTGAAGTCTGTACCTATGACATTAGCACACAATTTAATTTCACTTGGTCCGTTGAATAGATTTTTAGCCGATTCGACTTCATTCAAAACTGAACGCTATTCGTAAGAGTATAAAGCCGTTAAACACTTTTTGCAATTTCACTTGGTCCGTTGAATAGGTTTTTTTACTGTAATTGTACCTTAACTGGTATTAATAAGTTGTCTCACCAACGTTAATAAATGAAATAAATGAATTTTATTCTGCAAGTACGCCGTATAGCACTTTTACAAGTCAAAATTCTACCAGCGTTTCTGAAAAAGAAGACCACTGTTAAGAAGAAACGCCGAAACAAACACAACAGTCAGTCATTTTTTGCCAAAAAAAAAGCTTATTACAATGATAGTTCTTATCCTACTCAAACTGAATATGAATGCAAAGAAAAAAAAAACATCATAATGCGTTGTTCTACAAGAACACATGTCCGAATAAGCTATTTGAAGAATTAAGCTATTTTGAACTCTGGTTTGAGCCATGTATTACTGTCAGTGAGATAGTCCTCCACCCTGTAATAAGCCTTTTGACATCAATGTTTTTTTCAAGTCATATTTAAGAGCTGGTAAGGGTAGAGGCAAAATTTCATTAGGTAATTTATTATAAAAATGGATACATTGACCCGAAAAAGATTTGTATACTTTACGAACACGAAACTTTTTGGTTGCTATTTTATTTTTATTTCGTGTACGTAAGTATTAAAATTATGGGTACTTATAAAATTTTTACAGAATGAATCTATGTTGGGACGCTACTGTTAAAATGCTAATTTCTTTAAAGAGTTCTCTCACGGATTCTCTTGCTCTCAGGTTATATATAGAACGAAAGGCTCTATTTCGTAAAACAATGATTGTCTGTATGTCAGCTGCTTTACCCCAAACCAGAATACCGTACGACATAATACTATTTATTATGTTATGGCAAGGTCTTAAAACTTTTAAATTTGACCCAAGTATAACAGACGATATTCGATAGGATACTAGGTAGAGACCCTTATTTTTTAACTCAAATTAATACACACGCAACTAAAACCGCCGACAAAACGCTTATAATTTTATTAACACATTACAGTCAAAACCGCACTTACGGCTCGAGATAATCGACTTCCCTTCTATACGGAACGTTTTTTTACACGAAAACGGTTATTTTTACCCTTTTTCGAGATATCGAAACCAGTCCCGATATCGCTTGACAGGCATTCTTTTTTTGAAATCGGAATTGGTACGTTGCGTGCTGGCTGATAAGAGCGGAAAAAGAAGAAAGGCACGCTCGAATTGAATTCCGTTTTTATATTTCGAAAATTTTTTTTCTCAGAAGAAAACTGCGTTCCATTATTGAAAATCATCAGGATAATATTTCAATATATATAAACGCAAGCCACGCATGCTATGCCCAGAAGGACCACAATAAGCGTTCGAATTTTAAATTTGTGAAAACGCAGAATGCAAATCCATAGACAAAATAGCTTTATTATTTCAACGTCCAATTTTCGCTTAAACCAGTTCTTATGTGAGCGCGTCCAACTATCTCAAGTTCATCATACTGGCCACATTTCAATGAACCGACGCTGCACTGGGCCGGTGACTCCGTAAACTCGAAAAAAAAGTTAGGTGAAATAGATATATCAATAAGTGAGGGGTTGAAAAGAGATGGATATCAGTCGGTCGGCTTTTATTGTGTGTTTTATGAATGTGTGATTATACGGCATTGGGTTGTATATTGTTTTTTAATTAGTTTCATTTTGACTTGATTTAAAACTAGCCAGTATCAATATTATCCTTTGTAAGGTAACTTCTATATTTCGCGATCGGAACGGCACCTATGCGGTATTTTGTAATTTACCGAGACTGTACTAATGTCGCTCAGATTTCCTTACATGTCTGAATTACAATGAGATACACACATACATATATGTATGTGTGAACCCTCCTGCCGAGGTCGGATAAAAAGCATCGCGTGATCTAACTAATTCGTACTGAGATATCTCGGTTATAGCCCATTTATACATATTAGTGGAAACAATTTATTCTAGTAGGTACAATTGTTTCCTCTGAATATAGTTTAGATGTAGTACTGCAGTAGACATCCTAGCTTTTTCCGCGAGTTTTTCCAATTTCGAATTCTGTCAAATTCCATAAGTGATTTTTGGGATAGCAAGTAACCAATGTTGTAATCAAAGTTATAATATAAAACCAGAGTTGCCTACACCCTAAGCAATTGTAGATTTAGTTAAGGACCGGCACCCGCATGTGATACCCTGGGCGTTGCAAGCGGCTATAGGCTACGGTTACCACTTACCATCCGGCGGGTCGTGCCTTTGTTAGCCACCGACGCGGTATAAGAAACTTTTTTATTGTTTATGTTATTCATGAATAGTGGCACAGTATGAAAAAGAATCAGAAATGATTTATGTGTTTTTTTATCTAGTTATCTTTATCTGTTTAGTAGTTTTTGATTGAGTAACAAAGATCCACTTACGTATTTCTAATATTTGTAGGAGTTATAGGATTTACATAAATGTATGTATGTATAACAATGAGAATATTTTATTTGTAGAAAATGGGTGTACATAGAAGGTCTTATAACTTATTTTGGCGTCTCCATTTTCAGCCTGAGGCCCAGACTTACAAATCTATTGTATCTTACAGCGAAATACCTACTAACGATTAAACTATAACATATAAGATCACGGGTGTTACAAAGTGTTCCGAATTGCCATAATACATTTTGTCAAGACAGGTGTGTAATTTACTTTTACGTCACCCCGGGCGGTAAGTGAGATTTACCGCCGACGGGCGCAGCGGCAAATCTCCCTTCACACCCAGGAGAAGACGTAAAATTGTGTACGCACCACGGGCGGTAATTCGTAAAGTCCCAGATCGCATATTTATGGCCCTCACCTTCCGTTCGGGCCACAAACACCTGCGATCTGGGACATTCACGAATTCACCGCCCTAGGCTAGGGTTTAATGTAATATTAAACTGGGGCAAGTCTAGTTCCTTCAACTCTTTTAGATTGACCCATCGAGTATTGTACTTTGAGGTGGACGCAACACTAGAAAATGAACTTACATTGTTGGTTTGTACAAATAGGCTCGCTTCGTAAATGTACAGAGAATGTAGTGTAATAGCACATTGTTGTAAAGGCTAGAAAGTAGGCAATAGATGGACGAGTGGGTTCGAGGTACGAGCCGCTAGGTGAGGACCTCGAAGGAGACGAGTCGATCTTTTGCATTTTTGGCCGAGACATTGCATAGTTCTTTTCACGCCTACTGCGAGGAAATTGCAAATAATTATAATTATAAGTCAAAATTAAGTACCTAATTAAAGGTCACCATAAGCGCGGCCCCGCTCGTGTGCCAGGGGGCACCGCGCGGGGCGGGGGGCTGAGATTGAGCAAATCGCTGTTCAAACTGTCCAACAATAATATTGTTGGACAGTTTGAACTCATAGTTGGCCTGTTCGTGCGATGTCCAACTAACCCAAGAATGAATGACTTCTGACCTATCGTGATGAACTATCGTTAGACATGAGTCTGTTTGTTTAGCGCTATAGAGTGCACGTAGACATTTTTTTGAAGTCGAAATACTTTGGTGACGTTTGTGCTGTGACCCCATATAAATTCACCATATCTCAGCAGTTTATTGTACACAATAACAGGTTAAAGAATATACATAAGTACCTATCACACAATAGATCAAAGTACAAAGGCGAACTTATCCCTATTCCAGCTATTTTTTGAGCAATTTAAAGATTTTAAAGATTTTTATTGAACTTAATAAACAGATATACTGAATAACAAAATGTTCTTAATCGGCTGCCGTAGTCAGACTGAGTCGCAGCGATGACGCCCACCTCAGGATACAAAGGGTTTAAGTTCTAAAACATTAAATTGAGAGGATGGTAGGTAGAACGAGATAGGCAAACCTATACCGCATACAAAACAGAAAATAAAAACAAAATCTAATAGGTATATATGTATGTAAAACTATTTATTATTAATATTATTATGTATGTCTCATTACAATTATAATCACACTATGGCATTCTAGTACGGCTAAAGCCAGCAGAAGAAGCCCGCTATTGCTTCTTTGTTCTAGACAAGCTCGTTTTTAATGCGTTTTTACTGTTTTTGCCGCCATTTTTCCTGTCGACGCGCGTTCATTGTGTGCTCGCGTGCTGATACGAATTAACCTCTAAAACTACACAAACTTACTTTTGCTGGTAACAGCTATAGTGTATACAGGATGGGAATGGGTACAGTAAATATATTAGCTAAACACTATCACCGCCAGGAGGGCAGACGCTGCCTTGAAGCAGAGGAGACGCTTCACACATCACACATCTTACCCGATTGCCCTTGCCTTATGACTATGTAAACGAAAGAGATCGAATTATAGTCCTCTCCCACTAGCGCATAGCTGCCTTCTGCTCACGCGCCAACGTTGGCCAAGTGTGTATAGCAGGCTTTATGCGCAGCCCTATTCCGGGCAAACACAGCATGTGCCCGGAGGAAATTAAATTTCTTGAAATTTCGATCAAAGTGGAAAATTGAAAAAATATTCGCCACGAGCGGGATTTGAACCCACAACCTCTGGAATCCGTCGCATCGCTCCTGCCAACTGAGCTAGCGTGGGCCCGCTAGTGGCGACGAATCTTTCAATCCTTTCACTATTCTATTTACACCTTAGGGAGGCTCGTAGCGTAAATTTCTTGAGTTCAACAAGATCCTGCAATACGGGTGTATACTCAACATTTATTATTACTGGAAAACAAAGATGGCAAAAAAATATGCCCAACGACGAAAATCCTATTCAAATATGTCAAAAAATTGCGAACCTATAACCGTTTTAATGTTGCTTGTTAGAAGGAAACGCTAGCAGATCGTGACGTCACGATCCTCGAGCGTCATAGTATATGACAATCGTTTCATATGAAGGTGCGTTTTGCGGAAAGGGCACAGAACAGAACATACCCGCTCTTAAAACTTTGGACACTTATAACTTTGGACACTTATAACTTTGGACACTTATAACTTTGTGATTATTTAACCTCTTGCGTTGCATTTTTCTCCATTTGACTACATTCTTATTCGTTTTTGAAGAAAATACATCATTACTGATTTTACACCGGACAACCCGAACCGGAGGGGGGGTGAATGCTACGCTAGTAAGACTAGGTCGCAAAAAAAACACATTTATAAGGGCTCTGACAGCCCGGAAGCCACTATACCAGAATAATAATAATAATAATAATCACTCCCAGGGACCTAGGTGGGCGCTCTGCTTACAGACTCCTCTACATACGGAGTTCCCTTGTTATCGGCACGACATTTGGCAGTGAATGTTTTTATGTACATTTGTCCCGAATAAATATTTACTTTCTTTCTTTCTTTGACTTGAGTCTCTTAAGACCTTTTTAGACCTGCGCGACATTGATGGTACCTAATTATAATTACCTATTAACTGAGAACTATTGTTTACCAATATTATTTTGACATTTTATTGGAAGTTTTATGTACTGGGCCAGTGCTGGGTACTGGGACATTTACCTTAGTCACAGTATTTTTGACGTTTCATAAAAAGTTGCTGATTTGAGTGTCAGTCAACATTAATGGAACTGTATGAGATCTGATGGTACAAACGCTAGATGCGGGATGTGCGGATAAAATTATTTATTGATTCGATTTCGTCATCTGTACTGGCTCACAATTATGATCAGGGATCGGATAGTTCGAAAGATAAATACCTAAAGTTGGCGTAAAAAAATAAAAAAACAGCCTATATCTGTCGCGGAGTTCAAACTGGCTACCAGGCGCTTTGGGCTTAGGTGGACGTGTATAACATTCGTAGCAAATGGCATTGCTGTACTCGAAAATGTCATTATATATGTCCCACTGCAGGGCTAAAGTTGGCATATTCCCGAAAAACGCATAGCAAGTAAAAATATCGACTACCGTAGGTTCAAAGGGCGTAAGGGACAAATGGTCATTTTTCAGGAGAGCCAAAAAACGGTTTTGTTACGAGAAAAAAAATCGAAACTTTTTTGTTCCTTTACACAATAATATGCTCGTCAGTGATTTTTTTACATCTTTTTAAGCTCTTTTATATCATGTAACTAGATTTAAGACGCGGTTCTTAATTAAAAAGTTGTGCGTCCCTTACGCCAAAAAAAAAAACCATTTTTGAATACACCTGTCCCTTACTTCACAATGTTGCCGTTTAACAAATATGACAAAAGGTCGTATCGTACAAAAAAATCTTTCTAAATGTCAATTTGGCGTAAAAAATAGCCATGTCTCAGCTATGTAACTAGTTACTTGCACTGGGGATTTGCTGATATTGCATTGAGGATTACAGGAAATTTGTCTGAATAAACTTAGTGAGATCAAAACTCTCCAATTGCAATGTTAAATGCTGCTTAATGAATAAAAGAAAACAAACAAAAATAGTCACGACAACTTAACGTGAAATAAATAGACTACTTAAACAGGAAATAAATACTCGGTATTAATCATTCATTGTGTCGTTCAATTCGTTCTTTATTTCTTAAAAGCTACTTCACGAGCCCATGCAATAGTTACAAAATTATCAATTTTTCCGCAGCTCCTGACCTAACGTGCATTTAAAGCCCCTCTCCCTAATTATAGAACATTATTCGCAAAACGCTCACCTGACTATATGCATCGGCGAATTTACAATAAGATTTGCGAAGTTGTAGAGATTCAACATTACTCTATTGGTACAACATTACGCTATGGCGGTATATGTAGGTATAATGCTTGTTATTACTCTCTTCTTTTGAGTTCATTCTGATTTCTTGAATAACTTCATATTGTTTTACGAATTGCACTCCAGGGTCCCAAGATTCAGGCACAGCCTAGTTTGGGGTCCGCCAGGCATCATTTTATATGTAAAGTAAACATGTGTATTGTTAAGCAAATAAATGATTTTTGATTTCATTTGATTTTTGATTGTCACCGAGCTAATCATCGTCCTCCTCCTCGTCTGTGTCTGCTAAAGTCGCTACCTATATTTTTTTCTTAAGGGGCTCCCATACGCCAATGACCTTCGATCTGAATCCCTTAGTTTTCTAATGTTTTTTATAGCTTATTTTATTAACAACAACGGCTTTAAGCAATATAGTTTCTCATATTTAGTTCAAAGTTCATTGTTTTCGAGATATTTGGCATCAAAGTTGAACAATTTTAGGCTAAATAACTGATTTTCTGGCCATAACTTTTGTGTTAATTGGTTTAAAATGAAAACCCTGGACCAGTTTTTAGAGACGTCACAGACGAACCCAAATATGTAGATTTCGTACATGTTAGATCTTTCACGTCAATAAAGATACGAAATAAGTGTTTCTTTAGACAATGTTTTAAAAAATCATACAAAATTAAATATTCATTTGTTTTAAAATCCGGTGGACGGAAATGGAGATAAAAAATTGAAGAACCGATAACCGTTTGACTTATAATTCTATCTGTAGTGCAAAAGTAGGAGATACGATTCAAAACTTGTCAAAAATCGATGAAAACCTCGGGTAGCCCCTTAATAATAAGGCAACGACATATATTATGCTAAATGAAAACGTTTCGGTATCGTACCGTTGTCACATTTTTCTTTAATTCAAATATTTTTGGTAAGCAATTTTCAATTATTCTTCGTACAGAAGTTTAATATCAGGCTGCTTATCCATAGAAAATTCCAAATTCTCCCTCTTCCTTTCCCTTTGTCCTTTTCAGTTAGATCCTTAATACTTGTAGACGCCCGCTTGCACGCTTGGACTCTACCTTTCCCTTAGAAACTTTCCCACGTCCCTTAACGAATTTAGACTGCTCTTTAGTGCTTCTTAATGATTTATGGTCGAATTCTTCTTTAGTCTTGGTCTTTTGTTCCTATTCCTTTACCCTTTCCGGATTTTCAATCCTTATTACTCGTAGACGCCTGCTTGAGTTCTTCCTTGTTCTTCTTATTTTTTCCTCTGGTATTTCCAGATCTATCCCCATTTCTCGTTGACGCATGCTCGAAGTTTTTATTTTCGTAGCGGTATTTCGTGTCATTCCTTTTTCTCAGATTTTAGCAATGGTGTTGTCCCTTTAATTGTTATATGTTGAGACTAGCGTTAGAGTTAGTAAACTCTATGATCACACCGCTAGTAAAATTCCATGGCAAATTAGGGTGTCAGACTTCGACTATTAGATAAAATAAAACTGTTTTGGCGTAACGGACAGTCCGACGTAAACGACCTCATAACGAAACTAAACAATAGCCGCTTTCTAACTATAGGATACGCGGATGACATAGTTATACTGGTCAGCGGGCTGATCATAAGCACACTATGTGAACTCACACAAACAGCACTAAAAATAATAGAGAAATGGTGCAAGGAGAATGACCTATCGGTAAACCCAAAGAAAACCGACACAATTCTCTTCACAAATAAACGAAAACTGGGTACCTACGAAATGCCAACACTATTTGGCACAAAACTAACACTCTCGAAAGAGGTGAAATATCTAGGTATAACACTAGACGAAAAACTTAATTGGAGCAAACACCTAGACAGTAGACTAAACAAAGCGACAGTAGCCTTCTGGCAATGCAGAAGGATGGTGGGGAAGAGATGGGGCCTGGCTCCCCACATCATACTGTGGCTATACAAAATGGTGATAGTACCAATGATAAGCTATGGTGCCATAGTATGGTGGCCCCGCACCCAAACCACGAGTGCAATTACCAAAATCCAGAAAACGCAAAGACTAGCATGTGTAGCGGCTACAGGTTGTATGAGAACAACCCCAACAGCAGCACTAGAAATAATGCTAGGACTCCTACCTTTACACATGCACATACAAAAGGAAGCGGCTGCGACGGCAATACGCCTAAAGAGCCTCAACCTATGGACGAAACTAAACACACCACACACGAAGATCCATAACAGACTGATCACAAGCCTCCCTATCATGGAGGCTTCAATCGACAAAATACCAAGAACTGCAGTCTTCAGGAAAGACTACGGCATAACACTAACAGAAGACTCAAGAGAGGGACTAAACCAAACAGACCTAAGAATCTTCACAGATGGCTCGAAAACAAATACCGGAACGGGATGTGGAGTGTTCTCGGAGGACTTAAACATACACATATCCAAACCACTGGGTGAACAAAACACGGTATTCCAGGCTGAATGCGTAGGGATAATTGAAGCCTGCAATGCCATAAAGAGACGACAAGTTCAGAACACAAACATACGGATACTCTCAGACAGTAAATCGGTACTACAAGCATTGAACAGTGACAACATCACATCTAGCTTGATATACGAATGCCACCAAAACCTAACAGAGCTGTGCGCAGATAAAAACAACATTACCATACAATGGATCAAGGGGCACAGTGGTTCAAGAGGTAACGATGCAGCGGACGCACTGGCCAGGAAAGGCTCAGAAACAACGGCATACGGACCAGAACCAATCTTACCCCTGCCACAAAGCTACATATACAATCAACTTGACCTATACACCAAAGACTTACACCAAAGATACTGGGAGCAGATAGACACATGCAGACAGACCAAAGAGATTCTGTCAAAACGCGACAACAAACTCACAACAGCACTACTGAGGACACATAGAAACCAACTACGCAAGATAGTAGGAATAATAACAGGACACAATACCTTGAACAGACACCTCTACAACATGGGTATCACAGATAGCCCCATGTGCAGAGCGTGCATGGAGGCGGAAGAAACGACCAAACACATTCTACTGGACTGCAAGCAGGTAGAAGTATACAGGAAAAAGCAGCTAGGGTCTCCAGACACACTACGGGACGCAATCATAAACACAAAAGCACTCACCAACTTTCTGGAGGAACTGGGGTGGTTAGAGTAGCGCTACCCCACAAATTCACGCAAAATAGGCACACTGGATGTCGATTTGCGGAAAAGAGCCCAGGATAACTAACTAACTAACGGACAGTCCTGTGTGAATTCGGGGATGTAAAAGGATGTATCGTATCGAACATAAAATGAGAAATACGACAAAATGCATCAATTATGGTATATGTGCAAAATGCTGTAACGTACATCAAGTGAGCGTTACGACAAAATGCATCAATGATTGTATATGCGCAAAATGCTGTAACGTACATAAAGTGAGCGTTACGACAAAATGCATCAATGATTGTATATGTGCAAAATGCTGTAACATACATCAAGTGAGCGTTACGACAAAATGCATCAATGATTGTATATGCGCAAAATGCTGTAACGTACATAAAGTGAGCGTTACGACAAAATGCATCAATGATGGTATATGTGCAAAATGCTGTAACGTACATCAAGTGAGCGTTACGACAAATTGCATCAATGATTTGTATATGCGCAAAATGCTGTAACGTACATCAAGTGGGCGTTACGACAAATTGCATCAATGATTTGTATATGCGCAAAATGCTGTAACGTACATAAAGTGAGAGTTACGTCAAAATGTGCCACAGATATTTTTTATTTTAGTGGATACAGCAAAATGTATTGCAAAAACGGGTTCTGGTGCAACTTTTTTCATTGTCGTAACGGACACTTTTTTAAAGCTATCGAGACGTTATTTACACCAATCGATAGAGAAAAAAAAACTGAATATAACTGCATTCATAACTCATTTTCGCCAATTTGTCCCTTACGCCCTTTGAACCTACGGTAGTCGATATATATTTAAATTTAACAGAAATACTTGCTTTTAGTTACTTAAAGTTACTTTGCTGCCAATACTCGAACTAAATAACATTTAGTAGAGCTATTAGCTAGTTCATTTCATTACATGTATACTTAAATACGCGTTTATTTTAAGTAAGTAAAATAAGTACCTAAGTATTTAACTTATAAATCCCGGGAATTTTATTAATACAATTTAAATGAATCCGCCTTCATACAACTGAAATAACTTTAGAAATCGGTTCCAGAGACAAGAGGGATAACCCTTACAGAGAAAAATACAACCCCACCACCTCATTGGACTTTCCTCTTTATAATATTAATATAGATTAGAAAGGAAGAAGAAAGAAAGAAAATAAGTGTGTTTCGCATATGTACAGAATACACAATAACATATATTTTGACATTTCGTGAAATGCGAAAAAGGAGTCCACTCAGCTCAAATCTCAATGTCGAGCCATAAAAGATGACTCGACGCTGATATTATGTGGATCCTTGAGTTTCACGTCACAACCTAATTAATCATACATTTTGACACTAGCCTTATAAATAATTCCTACTCAATTACGATTACAAGTTCCCAAATATCCTAACACTATAAGTGGAGATAAGATCAAGCCGTCCTCAAACATTTGTCCCAACATTGGCACCCTAGTTTGAGACAATGTCAAGAGTAATGTCATTTTATAGCCTCAGTTTAAAAAAAGGTCGTGTATCCCATTAAAACTTCTCCAATCTTACGACATTTTAACACGGCAGGATTTCACACCTCGTTAACCCGGCAAATGGGTCAAAATGTAATATTCATTACATTTGTCTTTTATAACATATTTAACGTAAATAAAGGGGTGACGTATCTATTTGATCTATGTAATCTATTTGCCTCGGAAAAATGTGATTGATGATTTCATTGTTATGAGTTTCACCGTTTTGTGGAAGCGCTTTATGTATGGAAGTGACGGATCTTGTGAAAATTGTCTTGATACTTGGGGCTACAGGGTGGGAATGATCAGAGGCTAAATATCGGTTAAGAATTATTGACACATGGTTTTCTTGGGTGAAAATATCAAATCAGTCACAAATAAAACTATTATAGCAAACAAGATCTAGGTAATCATATATATATAACATCCTCGGAGTGGCCAAATTGTACTACTTTTTTTTCTGACGTTACTTTTTATTGGCGGCAAAACTCAGGACACGTTTAATGCAAATATCAAACGAAGAGTCGGCAGTATTACGATACGAGCTTAAAGCTTGGGAATCATGTTTAAACGGCAATGTTGTAAGAATTGTTTTCAGATCAAGTTTTTTTTTTAACCTTCTACAGTAATAGCGGAAAAGTTGAGTCGTAAAAATACACCCTCCAAAATTCATGAAAAAAAAATTTTGCTACGAGGCAGTGTACGTTTGGCGGATATTTATTACCTGCGTGCAAACATGAATTCCTATAAAACTGGTTGGTAAACAGCACTAGTTTTTGAAATCAATATCGATTCAAAGTCGTATTGTATACCTCCAACTTGACCACCCTGTAGTAGCAAAAAATGAGTTAGATTTGAAGTCTAGTTGAGCTAAACTGTCATGGTATTAATCAATTTGACTTGAACACTTTTATGGAACCTTTTCACAACAAGCCAACGATTTACGCCGACATTAATTCCTTGTCATATGAACGTCGTGGAGTTGCGACATGGTTTTATGGAGGCTGGCTTTTGTTAAATCTTGCGTTGTGCAAATAGCTTTCGTGTACCTACTCTAAATTATGTCAGATAAATAAATAAATCAATGTGAAGGGACATCTTATACAAATCGAACTGTTACTAGCACTAAGTTCAAAAAGGCTTGTGTTATGGGTACCATATATAAAACACTTAAATTAATATAAGACGTCCAAGACTCGTAAACACATCTTGATGCTCATCACACAAATATTTGCCCTTACCGGGATTGGAACCCAGGACCGACAGCGGGGGCCTCCACTACCCAATAAGCTAAACATGTCGACAAAAATATGGATGAAATAAATATAAAGTAGAGAGCGAGCAACGAGCTTGAAATATGACGAATGAAAAACATGTGTGCATAATTTCGTTACTGATATAAATTATTGTTTCTAAAGAGTCTGATTACATGGTTACGTAACCCCATGTTATGTTATAGTGACCATTAAAAATGCGTGTAAATGTGTCGTAAATCGACTTTGCATTTAACTTGATTCTTTTTGTAAGTTTGCTAAAGTTTGGATGTTTAGATGTTTGGATATTTGGATGTTTAGATGTTAGGATGTTTGTTACTCAATCACGCTTAAACAGCTCAACCGACTTGGATGAAATTTTGCACGAAGATAGTTTATAGCCTGGATTAAAATATAGGATTGTTTTTATCCCGGGTCCACGCAGATGAAGTCGGCTAGTAGTCAATATAAGTCTCATATACATTTTGCTACGCTATTAGGGGTTCATAGTCATTATAACTTCAGCCAATGATCACAAGTAGGTATACTCGCGAACCCCAAGACGCATCACAACTATCTATAGCCAAGAGAATCATTAAGGGGCGCAGCCCCCAAAACCGTCGAAACACGACTCGCCCCCGCCACATCGTATCGCGTTACCCCACAAAAGCACCCCATAAAGACGCTGCGTGGCGCAAGTAGGCGTAGTAGCGTTATGAAGATGAATGTACGTAAGCTCCTTCGAAATAAACTGGCTGAATAGGGGTTGTATAAAGCGTAGAACAGGATGCGTATTTTTTAATTGGGACGTTTATAGTGCAGCCGAGTTGATTTATATTGGATTTTTTTGTTACAATTGGTGATGTCACTTGTCCTGACTTTACCAGGTCATCAGTCCACCTTGTGGCGGGTCTACCCAAGCTGCGACTTCCGGTACGTGGTCACCACTCGAGAAACTTTCCGCCCCAGCGGCCATTGGTGCTACTGACTTGACGGTCGCGTAACAAGTCAATTCAGGCGTTTTTGTTGGGAGTGAGTGTCCTGCATTTGTGAATAGCTGTCGGCAGAAATAATCTTGAAAGCAACAATTGGCGAAGCACTCTTATCCTCTAGAATCGCAAGCGTCTATAGTATACGGTGTCTGTTTACCACCGCCGTGGTATAAGGAAAATGGGAAAACCGTGGATTTTAGTTAAAAACACTGACAGACAAAAAGTCTTCGCTTTAACCTGGTCAAAAATATTGTCATCAATCGCAATTGCAATGTTTTGTATACTGCATGATATAATTAACTAATATTGGTAGAGTTAGGAATTAGAATGTGCCAGAAACTATCCCTAACTTCTTCGGGAGAGGCAGGAACGAAGTGTAGCGTTTATTTACGTAATTTGTTTAAGTAGCACGCTTTGGAACGCATATTACAGTTACAACGAAATGTCGTCCTTATTTACCTATAAATAAGATCCAATACGATTCGATCGCGTAAGACATGTCAAGTAACACTATCAGTATGAAACGGATAGGTCGTATCACCTTCATATTGAAAGTACACCATAGCTCGTTTTGGCGCTATAGGTAAATATACCTTTCACCGTTTGCTGCATACCAGAATACTTAATTGAAATGGCCACCGCAAAAACCCGAGCGCGCCCGACAACCGACGAAAATGGCCGAACGCAAAAACATGAATGACCAAAAACAGCCCGCTCCGTATAGACTACCGATTAAGAATTACACTTAATCGAAAATCAACCCTGCCTATTGGGTGTAAGGTCCATAATAATAAGACACTATTTTTTTTTAAGCATTTAATCACTCAATATAGTGCAGGTGGTCATTAGAATTACCTGTAAAGGCTGGTGTACATTATACGAATTAATGTCATTATTAACATGTGTTACGATGCATTGGCGATCAATGACTAAAATTAGAGTTTAATTACTAATTTAATGTGTGCTAGTAATTATTTAGTATTTTTTAGTAGGTAGGTTTATAGGTACTGTAACGGAATTTGGATGACGTTAATTGGCACTATTACTGCCGATTATAATTCGCGGAGTGTATTATATTATAAGGCTTTTTATCATCTGATCCTTACACGAGTTGATTATTTACTATTTATTTATAGGAAGGTCCATTATTTCACGTAATTATCTATTGTTCCACTCTTCTTCTTCTACCTAGCGTTATCCCGGCCTTTGCCAGGGCTTTTTTTTTTTTTTTTTTTTCCTTACCTATCTTTCCAAGTTGGGCCCCGAAGGGGTTACCTATAGCTAAATACAAATAAACGTGCACCTTTGCCAGGGTCCGCTTTCCTACTCGCTTTCCTCCACTTTGCACGATCCTGGGCGTCTTAAGAGCAATGCCTAGCTGAGCAACTTTTCAAATCTCGAATTTTTGACGCAATGTTTCTGTCGCGCTGCTGCGGGCGGGAGGACCAATTCGTGCGATAAGGACAACTGCAGCTCGGACTAAAAATCCCACGCAAAAAACTCAAAAATCGAGGTTTCGCTCTCGACTGTTTCCTCCTCCAAAACGCAACCAATCATTATACAATTTTGGGAACTGCAAGAAGAAGAAATAATCTACGCCGCTATGTTTTGATTTTTTTGATAGATATTTGTTGTTATATTTGTATACTGCGCCTTTTTCGGCAGCCAATTCAATTAAGCCGTTTTTGCGATTTTCAAGGCACTGTAAGTTTCTTTAAAATAAATATATCCAAAAAAGCAAAACATAGCGGCATAGATATTGATGATATTGATCTTATTTGAAAAAATCATTGCTCTATGTTCAAAAACCAGAGAGGAAACAGTCGAGAGCGTTTGTATGGGAAAATCGCAGGAAGGCATTCCTCTTAATCTATTGTTCCACTCTACATATAAAATATAGTAAAAAGTAGTAGGTATATGTATTAAATTATAATTTAATGGTACTGCCGAAGAAGTGGAAACTATAGTCTGCTGCCAGGATTATAGCAGCTTTCTCCATTTTAGGTATATAAATTTAAAACATATTCGAGACGACCGCTTTAGCCTAGTTGGTAGTGACCCTGCCTACGAAGCAAGAGGTCCCGGGTTCGAATCCCGGTAAGGGCATTTATTTGTGTGATGAGCACGAATATTTGTTCCTGAGTCATGGATGTTTTCTATGTATTTTAAGTATTTATTTCTATATAAGTATGTTTATCGTCGTCCTAGTACCCATAGTACAAGCTTTGCTTAGTTTGGGACTAGGTCGATTTGTGTAAGATTGTCCCCTAATATTTATTTATTATTTATTATATTGTCACAAAATACGGTCCTACCTAGTAGCCAGCAAAAAAAAAACCTATAACGTAGGCAAACAAGCATAGGGCCTATCTGCTGGCATCACACTTAATCATTCTTACTATAAATTAATAGACAAAAGAACTTTACTAACTCGATCAGAACGGCGTTCACAACTAGAATAGGTTATACAGAGAATAGATAACCCAGTTGCAGTCTACTTAAATACGCACAACATGATGACTTACAAACAAACAAATCCTTCCTATTAAAAGATGTCCACCGCTTAGAAGCAAAATGTTTTCCCACCAACGCTAATCATTCTCTACTAATCCTTACTACAACCGTTGACTTGCGGATGCTCGGAAATAAAATCACTTAACTTGTTTGGATCGTATAAGTACTTGCGTCGTTTTAAAACTGAGTCGGAGCCGTGGGCGTACAAACAAAGACGCTGGTGTGACCATTGATATACCGTATGTCTTGGTAATAAGGGTCGTGAGTGGTCAGTTGGCGTGCTGTCGCCGGTGCCCGCCCTGCCGCCTCCGAGCTACGCAAAGAATAAGTAATGCGATCGTGCGGACAGCAGTTGTTTGAAATGTTCCAATTTCAAATCTGGAATGACTGGAATGTTTTGATTCATTTTCACCCGACCGTCCCAGAATGAGGGTTATGTTTATCGAGCGTATGTATCTATGTACAGTCGCCATCAGATATATCGGAGCGGCCAAGGTGCTCATAAATATCTGAACACGTCTCTATTGTCGAGGCATGTTACATTTGTAGGTTATGTGTACAAGAAAACTATATTTAACAGGGTGCAGTCCAAACGCGAAGGTACATACTGTCGGATGCAGATAAATGTGACCTTGCGTTCAAACTAATATGCCGGAGGTCACGTTTCTCTGAAGCTCGCTAGTGCCGTCAAGGTAGGCACATAGGTATTAGGACATAAATATCTGTACAGGACTCTGCTGTCACCGTCATAAAGGCGTGTACAGATATTCATACTCATTACCAACTTAATTAACTAATTAGTTTGACTAATCCTGCAGTCCACATATAATTTAATTAGGTACTTTCCTCATGTTACCATTTATAACTTACTGTTGGTATGTTGATAGTAAACCATCAAATGATTACATAAAGTCAAAATGACAAAATATTATTAATATTATAACAAGATATGAGACTGAAAGTTAATAAAAATAGCACATTATTGCCGTGGCCGGGAATGAGGCAATAAATTTCAGTCTGAGTATTTGTTTAAACGGACGAGCTTGCAAGTCCGTTTAATTATATAATACGAAGCCTGCAATTGCCATTCCGGCTGAGGCTAATATAGTGATTTTCTCAAAAATGGGGAAATAAAAAACACTAAATTGCAATCAAGCTTTATTGATATCGTTGCACAACGTCAAAATATTTATGATTTCCCGTCGTTTTTTTAAAGGGAATGCAAGTGTATTTTTCCACCGAAAAACGCCAACTATTTGAGACACATACAAAAAAGTCGCGTTTCAACAATTTGCCTTTCTAGGAAAATGCCAGTTTTTACTTTTTAAAACGTTTGGTACTAGACAAATCAAGGAATTTATATGTAACATTCCAGGCGGCCTACAATGTTTTTAATTTTGAACTAGACACTTTACCTTCCAATAAACGTAGCGAAAAGAGTTTTAGAGAAAAAATCCTTACATTAAAAAAAAGCAATTCCATTACAACTATGTACTTGTGGCCGACAGCCCACCGCTCCGACAGTGTCGACGGGGGTGACGCGAGTCACGCTTCACAGTCACCTAAGACTATCGCGCCTCTAGACAGAACTAGAGGGGCCCACCAATAACGCCTACGGGTATGACTACCGAGTCTGAAACTCGTAGCCCTGACGTGCCCGTGAATACCTGGATGAACCTAGGTTACCTATAATAATAAGACTGTTTACGAATGAATAAGAAATATTTATTAAATGATTTCACACTGATTAATATTATTATAATTTACAACTTTCCCTATCACTGCCCTAATTCCTATCACTGCCCTAACACTTTCCCTATCACTTTCCCTATGTATTTTCCTAAGACTTCTTCTAGTAGTTGCTTCCTCCTTGGGAGCTTGGATCAGACACAATTTGGAATGGGTATAAACCCTCTATTTATACTGAATCTATCATGAATAAACAATATATTTTCTCTCAAGCTAATTGGGTGCTTTTTACGCCCCTTTCCTTACGAATGAGTTTACTTTTACAATTCACCCCGAGTGGGCTACCTTTATCTAGATTTAAATACTGTTACTAGTTAGGCTAGTTTGAATGGAACGTCTTAAAACACTGTGCGTTCGTTAGATATGATTTTACGTTTTACTATTAATTATTAATTATATATAATTTGGTAAATATGCTAATGATCCTGGACTTATTCTAAGTTTAAACAATAAGTACAAAGGGTAGGTGTATAGACATATTACTATAGGCGGGGGCTCGTTTAGCCCGTCATTTTGACATATGTAGCGTATCTGTACGGCTAAGGGTTACTGAGATATAACAAGGAATGTCTCTAATTGATAAGCGATAATTACGTAACTGGATTAAATTCCTGCATTCCGGCAATCTATTTTTAGCCAATGACACAGTTACGTATATTACTGTCTCCCTCACTCGGCTGGTCGTCTCTTCGGTCCGCCTGGGCTGATACACACGTAGTGGGGCTGTGCTGCTCTCTTCATTAGGCTGTCTCGCTCTGGCATGGTGCGACGAGGGCTTCTTGGTACGACATCGAGATATAGTCGATTTGAAAGAAAGTGAAAACGTGATTATCGCTCATTTACATGTACTAATATTAATCCCAAACACTTGGATTACAGCTTATGGCTGCTATGTATTAAATATGATTTTACTGACTACTTTAAGTTATGTGTTCTTTAATACACTTTACAAACATGATTTCTCTAATGGGGTTTTCCTATGAGGATTAGGGGTAAATGAGTGCCAGCGGCGAAGGGCATTTATTTATACATATCATAACACAAATGGTTTAATAGTTAACTTAGTTTATTGAAGTGTAGTCTTCCGTCGCTCTGGATGGGCCGGTGGCTTCTTTGTAGTTGCGGGTCGCGGACCTCGCGATGTGCCGGCGTTAGGCTGCCTGGGTCGGGCTGCTCGCTCGCGGCTGGGCGGCAGTTCTTTGTAGTTGCGGGTCGCGGACCTCGCGATGTGCCGGCGTTCGGCTGCCTGGGTCGGGATGCGTTTGTGAGGTTCCATCGCTCACAATCCTCCCCTTTTAGTATGAGACGCAGTGTCATACTACAAAATCGTAACGTAGAGCGATGGCGTTTTGTTGCGTTATACACTGATTCGAGAACGTTACGTTTATGTTTTTAATGTTGCACTGATATTATTCACTTTTATTTATTTAATAGTTCAGATTTACTTACTGTTTTTTATTCACTTTTATTCCACTTTAATTTTTACTAAAACCACCAGCTGCTCGGGTCATAGGGCTCCGGCTCCCCTTTGTTTGGCGGTATGGTTTTTATATAGATATTTTCCTTATCTGTTTGCACTACTTTTATTGGTATTATTACTACTTTTATATTTTAACACTGAGTTTATCTTGAGCCTTTTCTCTGGCTTTCTTACACGCCGCTTCTACTAGCGCGGTGGGCGGTCGCGCTATATATAATTTCCTATCTGGCATCTTCACTTGCGGCGGCGGTGGTGGGTTCACGACGAGCTGTGCTGCTGTCGGTGGGTGGGCGAGGCGTCCTCGGCGCCACGCTGCTTTTGCTGCTGTTGCAGTTTTCTTCTGTTCGGGGGCTGCCTCTGCATTGTTGCCTCCCGTTGATTTCACATTAGAGTGATACGTCCAGGCTTCTGTTGCTCTGGGTGTGGGCACGGTGCATTTCTTCGTTGACTCTGGCGCTCTCGGCGCTCTGTTTATGTAGAGGGCGGCTGCTCTTGCTGCAGCGACGCGTATCGCGTAATTAGGGACTCTCCCTTCAAATGGCTTTTTAGCCTCAACACTTGGTGGACCTCGCGGGTCTATTCTCTCACGAATAATATTCTTCTTAATTTCCTCTATTCTTCTTGCCCATTCTTGTTTCTTCAATAATACCTCTCTCTCCAATTCAGCTCTTTCCCGAGCGATTTGTTGTATTGCCTCTTGCAATTTCTGCACCGTGCCGATTTCCAGGTCCCTCTGTGGTGCCTGCTCCTGGGTTGGGTCCCGGCAGTGGGACCCATAAAAGTTGAGGGGCCTGGATGTTGATTTACTGATATTTGCTCCGTTGTTGCTTCCGAATTGTTCATCCCGCAGGGTTCTAGAAGTTGAGACGTCACACCTTGCGGTCTCCCGACGCCTCATAAAGCCTGTTCCTCTTTTGTCACGTCCAACCGCAGTCGACGGAAATATACCTATGTGACTTCCTGCGCCTGCTCTTAACAGATCCCCAGGACAGTTCACTTCCATGTGGCCTCCCGCGCCTGCTCTTAACAGATCCCCGGGACAGCTCACTTGACGCGCCATTCTTCTCGGACTCGCACCCGGACCGGAATATGGAGTCACGCCAATACCTAAAATGATAGCCGTGAAACACGTTACTATATGCGAGGGCTACTACCTCGACGAAAAAACCGAATTATTCGGTGAGAAGGACTCGTAGGCAACTTCGATACTTTTTCGGAAGCGGATTCTAATTATAAGATCAAAACTGAATTTAAACTGGTAAAAAACTGATTCTAAGTTAAACTGACTGGAACTATATTCGCTCAAGTTGCTCCTGGCAATCGAGGATGAGGGAGACTGCGAGCGCCTCCAGCGTGATATACAGAGAGTGGTGGAGTGGAGCCAAAGAAACAAGTTACAATTTAATGTAGAAAAATGCGCCTCCATCACCTTCACCCGGGCAAAAACGCCACTCAGCTACAACTATGGGGTAGCAGGAGCGCAGTTAGCTAGAGTGGACTCCGTGAAAGACCTAGGGGTACTCTTAAATAGGGACTTGAACTTCAGGGACCATATAGTTGGCATTTGTAAAAAAGCATTTAGAATCCTCGGTTTCGTACTTCGGCGGGCAGCGTGCTTTAAAAACATTCAAGCCGTTTCAGCGCTGTATAATGCTCTTGTGAGAAGCCAACTAGAGTGCAATGCTGCAGTATGGGGACCACACGAGAAAAAGTATATCCTCATGGTAGAAAGGATACAGAATAAGTTTACCAGGTATCTGTACTGGAAACGGTATGGAGTCTACCCTTTCTATCCTTTGATGTATCCTACAGACTTCGTCATAGGCATGGTAGGGTACAATAGATTGGAAACGCGTAGGGATATGTCACTAGCATGCTACCTAGTCCGAGTTCTACGGGGTCTTATCTGCAACCCGGGTATATTGCAGCAGTTAGGTTTGGGTGTGCCGGACGGGTACGCGGGGCGGCGGCGGCGGCCGCGGCTGCTGGTGGAGCCAAGCGGCAGAACCAACTTGCTTCGTAAAGCGCCTCTCAGTCGAGCCGTACACACACTAAACCTAGTTGCTGACCAAACTGATATTTTTCATTGTTCAATGTCCGAATTTGTTAAAGTGTGTCTGTGTGTCTTGTGCAAGTATAATAATTAGGTTAAATCAATTAAGTATTTAAGGCGCTATTGCATTAGGTTAACCTGTAAAAATAGTTGCTATATTGAAATAAAATAAATAAATAAATAAATAAATAAATAAATATTTAAAGACTATTTGCTGACTATTTCTTTTTTGCTGACTGTTTCTTTCTTGCTGACTGTTTCTTTCTTGGTTTTCTTCTTGTTCACTAGTAGTTTACTTGTTGGAGCTTGGAGCAGACACAATTTGGAATGGGTATAAACCCTCTATTTATACTGAATCTATCATGAATAAACAATATATTTTCTCTCAAGCTAATTGGGTGCTTTTTACGCCCCTTTCCTTACGAATGAGTTTACTTTTACAATTCACCCCGAGTGGGCTACCTTTATCTAGATTTAAATACTGTTACTAGTTAGGCTAGTTTGAATGGAACGTCTTAAAACACTGTGCGTTCGTTAGATATGATTTTACGTTTTACTATTAATTATTAATTATATATAATTTGGTAAATATGCTAATTATCCTGGACTTATTCTAAGTTTAAACAATAAGTACAAAGGGTAGGTGTATAGACATATTACTATAAGCAGGGGCTCGTTTAGCCCGTCATTTTGACATATGTAGCGTATCTGTACGGCTAAGGGTTACTGAGATATAACAAGGAATGTCTCTAATTGATAAGCGATAATTACGTAACTGGATTAAATTCCTGCATTCCGGCAATCTATTTTTAGCCAATGACACAGTTACGTATATTACTGTCTCCCTCACTCGGCTGGTCGTCTCTTCGGTCCGCCTGGGCTGATACACACGTAGTGGGGCTGTGCTGCTCTCTTCATTAGGCTGTCTCGCTCTGGCATGGTGCGACGAGGGCTTCTTGGTACGACATCGAGATATAGTCGATTTGAAAGAAAGTGAAAACGTGATTATCGCTCATTTACATGTACTAATATTAATCCCAAACACTTGGATTACAGCTTATGGCTGCTATGTATTAAATATGATTTTACTGACTACTTTAAGTTATGTGTTCTTTAATACACTTTACAAACATGATTTCTCTAATGGGGTTTTCCTATGAGGATTAGGGGTAAATGAGTGCCAGCGGCGAAGGGCATTTATTTATACATATCATAACACAAATGGTTTAATAGTTAACTTAGTTTATTGAAGTGTAGTCTTCCGTCGCTCTGGATGGGCCGGTGGCTTCTTTGTAGTTGCGGGTCGCGGACCTCGCGATGTGCCGGCGTTAGGCTGCCTGGGTCGGGCTGCTCGCTCGCGGCTGGGCGGCAGTTCTTTGTAGTTGCGGGTCGCGGACCTCGCGATGTGCCGGCGTTCGGCTGCCTGGGTCGGGATGCGTTTGTGAGGTTCCATCGCTCACAGTACTTAAACGCAGTAGTTCACGACCACAACAGCTCCCTCCCGACAACTCCCGCCGCCCCCGCGCCTTCTGCGCAGGCCCCTCAGGCCAGTAGTGCCGCTTTGGCAACGGACGGCGGGTCTTCGGCCCCCAGCTCAACTCCGATAGGTAACCCGGACAAGCCGGACTCATGTGTCCTGATCGACACACATAGGTACCACACTGCCATGGCCATTGCCAGCCAGCGTGGCATCCGTGTGGTCGGTTCGGAGATCATGAAGCCGCCCTTGGAAGGGATGCGCATCACGGTCCAGGGACCCGAAGACTACCGTGCTCTGACCCGTCTCTTCGACGAGCTGTCGATGGCCTACAACCGGAGGCTGACCGTCGAAGAGAAAGGTTATAGGGCCGTCCTCCGGGGCGTCCACAAGGACATCCCGGAGGACGAGGTAGCTGCGGATCTCAAACGCAAGGGGATCGCCGTCAGGGAGGTTCATCGCCTCTACAATAAGCAAAAAGGGAAGTACGATATCGTACTAGTAGTCACCGACCCGGACCAGCGCAAAGCAATCCACTCCCTTAAGGAGGTCCTCAAAATGGCTGTGAGGGCGGAGACTCCTAACAAGAGGACCCACCTCTCACAGTGCCACAACTGCCAGAGGTTCGGCCACGGCGCTCGTGGCTGCCACTCTCCCGCCCGTTGCGTCAAGTGCGCTGGGGATCACGCGACTCGCGATTGCGAGCGCCCAAAGGGTAGTAAGGACCCGAACGGCATACGGTGCTGCAACTGTTTGGTTCGCAAGCTCCCCCATGGGCATACTGCCAACTATGGGGGATGCCCTTGCCGCCCAAAGAGTCGCAACACCGAAGCAAAGTCGAAGTCCTCACCTCCCTCAGGGCGCAAGCAAAACGCGGGCTGGGCTGCTCCCCAGAACACTCCGCAAACCTATCCCGCCCTTCCGGCCTTAGGTCTGGGTGCCCCTAGGAACCCGCCGCCTTCTGCGGCCGTAGGTCCCTGTCCGGCGCCTTCTGCACCCCAATCTCAGGCGAGCCCCTCTGCATGGGGGCCTGCCGCCAGTCAAGCGGGCCGGCCCGCTATAGATTCCCTCTATGCGCTTATGCAGGTAATTCAGGTACTCCCACCGGAGGTGGCGAGCGGCCTGACTGCCCGCATATTCGCAACAGCGACACAGTATCTCGCCGCACCAAGCGGCAGCCAGGTTCACGGTGCCTACTAGTATGGATAGTACATCCCAGAAGCTTAAACCTGCTTCGATTACCATTGGCATTTACAATGCCAATGGACTGAGAGGTATGAAGGACGAGGTGATGAACTTCCTTCGCGATCACTCAGTAGATTTACTCCTGGTCCAAGAGACCTTTTACCGTCCCAGCATTAGAGCTTTTCGCGTCCCTGGATACGTTCAGATTAGAGATGATAGGCAAGATGGTAGGCCATTCGGGGGCACGCTCATTTTCTACAAACGTAACTTACATTGCATAAGACTCAATCCCCCGCCCCTGACTAATATGGAAGTGTCGGTCTGTCGCATCTCGATGGAGGGTCACCCCCCGATATCGATTGCTTCAACCTACCTTTCACCTCAACGAGACTTACTTTTGACTGACCTCAACTCTTTAGCCTCCCTAGGTCCTTCGGTCATCGTGGCCGGGGACCTAAATAGCAAGCATATTAGCTGGGGTTGCGTAGCAACCAATCCCAACGGCAATCGGCTTCACCACCTTTTGATCGACAGCCTCCCTTTCGATCTCCTCGCTCCCTTAGAACCGACTCACTTCCCTCATAACGTAGATCACCGACCTGACATACTCGACATAGCACTACTAAAGAATGTAGCGTTAACTCTGCGTTCTATAGAAGTGTTACACGAACTAGACTCGGACCATAGGCCAGTCCTTTTGAGACTAGGTCCTCACCCTAATAGTACTCCCCGAACCAGGACACTCGTGGACTGGGATAAGGTGCAGTCAGGTCTCCTACAGACGGATCCCCCCCTGCTTAGAGACATCCCAGACAATATAACTACAACCGAACAGACAGACCAAGCGATCGATTCTTTCACCAACTACCTCAACGCTGTACGAAGCGAGGCCTCAAGGGAGGTGTCGGCGGAGGACATCCAAAACCGACCCCTACCTAGGGAACTGAGAGAGTTAGTGACAAGGAAAAATCGCGCCATCCGCACCTACTCAAATCACCCTTCTGCCGAAAATCGACAAATCCTGAGAGACTTGTCTAACGAGTCTAAACAGAGAATTGCCGAATTTCGGGAGAACTCGTTCAGGGATCTGATGAGGGAGATAACGCCTAGTCATCTGGCTTACTGGAAACTAGCGAGATCTCTCAAATCCGATGCCTGTTGGACCATCCCTCCCTTGGATCGACCGGATCACTCAACCCCCGCGTTCGAGGACAGTGAGAAAGCCGAATGCCTTGCGAGTAGCCTAGAGTCCCAATGTTCGCCCAATCTCCTCCACACCGACGAAGCCCATATTAGCAGGGTCGATTCCGAGGTGGACAGGAGATCGCGTCTCCCCATAACTTCACCCATTTTACCGGTGTCGGTTAAGGAAGTCAGTGACCATGTCAGGCGTCTCCGTATTAGGAAGGCTCCGGGTGCGGATGGTTTATCCAATCGCATCCTGAGACTTCTCCCCGAAACCCTTCTCCTCCTTTTGGTTGGCATCTTCAATGCCGCGCTGACCAATGCTCACTTTCCAGCCGCGTGGAAATGTGCAACGGTCATAGGGATAGCGAAGCCCGGTAAACCCCGGACCTCGCCTGCCTCTTATAGGCCGATCAGCTTACTTAGCTCCCTTGGAAGGCTATATGAGCGGATCCTACTCACGAGAATTCTCAGATTTACGGCTGAGAATAACCTCCTCATCGATGAGCAGTTCGGCTTTAGATCCGGACACTCATGCGTCCAACAGGTGCACCGCGTCACGGAGCATGTGTTGGACGGTTTCTCTCGATTCCAGGGGCTCAAGACTGGTGCGATCTTTCTCGACGTAGCGAAAGCCTTCGATAAGGTCTGGCATAACGGACTGGTATATAAGTTATACCAGCTCGGTATACCGGACAGACTCGTACTCACCATACGAGATTTTCTCAGTGATCGAAGCTTTCGATACCGACTGGAGGGAACGTTCTCGGACCCACACCCCATCCGGGCCGGAGTCCCGCAAGGCTCCGTGCTCTCTCCCACTCTCTACTCGTTGTTCACGAACGACATTCCCAGGCACCCTAAGGTGCATCTGGGGTTGTTTGCGGACGACACCGCGCTCTTTACGACCCATTGTAAGTACGCTACTATCCGGCGATACCTCCAAGAGGCAACCACCGACCTAGGCCGTTGGTTTAATCTTTGGCGTATCGAAGTCAACCCGGAAAAAAGCACTGCAATAGTCTTCCACCCGTCTGACTGCATTAGCACAGAAAGGCGGGTGGCCCCGATCCAGATGTGTGACCGACCCATCCCCTGGGTCAATGAGGCCAAATATCTTGGAGTGACCCTCGACAGGAAACTGACCTTCCGTAGCCACATCCGTAGGGTACGCAACCGCGCGTTATTCGTGCTAGGAAGGCTTGGGCCGATGATCAACAAGTTTAGTAAAATGTCACTTAGAAATAAGCTGACACTCTACAAGACTTGTATCCGTCCAATCATGACATATGCAAGTGTAGTATTTGCTCACGTGCCTATGTCATCGCTCAAGCCGCTTCAGGTCATTCAAAATCGCTTCCTCCGTAGGGCGACTGGTGCCCCGTGGTACCAATCGAACCTCAGCCTGCACCACGACATGGGGATTAGCACCATGTATGGTTTCTTTAAGCAGGCTGCCAGACGTTATTTTGACAACGCTCCCCACCATAGGAATCCGTTAGTTAGGAAGGCTGCTGATTACGCTCCCATCCCTCCCCCCTCAGTCGTTACTCGGCGCTCACTGATTAGGGGCCGCACGGTCCGGCGTCCTAGGCACACACTCACGGACCCGGACGACGAAATCACAGCGTCCATCGAAAGATGGAACGCTGCGCTTTCGGCGTCCATCACATCGCGTACACTTCGGCGTTCCCGCCGGCGGGGACGTCCACCGCGAGATCGCGACAACACAGACACATACAGTCCCTATTCGTCCCGGTACCGCCGCATACCGGGTAGAGTCAGTCCGACCCAGGTCGGGCCTAGCTGAGTTTCTTGCTGGACTCTTCTCAGCTAGGCTAGGTTTTAGCGAACCAGCGATAAAACTCCCAGTAGTTCGACACCACTCACACCCCAGATTCGGTTGATACCGTTCAACCAATCTCACTGGAGCGCAAACTCGTAGAGTATTCCAGTGTACAAACTTTCCCGCGTGGTCGTGCCGGAGGCTCCCCCTGGATTTTCCCCAGGCTACCCTCCACCCATGCAATTCGACCGCTATATTGGGTCCGTCCTATTATAGCCACAGTCAGGTTCAAAAAAAAAAAAAAAAAAAAAAAAAGACCACAACAGGCATTTAAGTGATTTGCCATGCAACGGTTAGTACGACGATAATGCTGTGACATTAATAATACTTTGTCAATTTGAACGAGCCGTTTCGGCTGCCGCCGTGGGTCCGTCCGACTTTGACCCACTTTTTTGTCTTTTTACGAGTTCAAACTGTAGGTAGCCCCATACAAATGTGGTTGAAACATACAATACGAAGTTCGAATGGCACAGTGAAAATTATCAAGTAGCCAATTGTCGTGATAAGATTATGCATAAACATATAACTAAATCCTTGTCGATGTCACGAAAATAATATGCGTGTTTGTTATAATATAACCATAAGATTTTTACCTACATCACACGATAGCCATCAGTTTCGAAGATGACTACACACAACTGGATGAACTCACAAAAAACATCCGACCTCACTTCCCGTAGTGACGACACTCGCACAAAAACAACGTTATTAATAGATTGAGACACAAAATGACCACAAATGAAAACGCTTGCTCATAAATCCTTGGTCCATTCACATTTAAAAAAAACTTAGAGCACAGGTCACAAAAACGCGCCAAATACCTGAGCAGGTAGCATTGGCGCACTTATCGATAAAAAAAAAACAAATTTACGTCTGTATTTCCAAAAGGCAGGCAGAGAATATGAATTTATATTTTCAGTTGCATTCCTAGTAAGAATATTCCTGGGAATGTCCGAAACTTGTGATTATGTAACTTCTGGCGTTGCTTTTTTTGTCCATTTGACTAAATCATGCATGCTTGAGTAATTTATTTAGTGTCTACACCCCTATTCAAATACTGACTAACGTTCCTTATATAATGAAAATGAAAAAAGATTTGTTCAAAAATATACAGGGTGGAATCTTGTACGTGATCCAAAATAGCAAAATGTGAATCTATCCATGATTCTGAGCAACTTTTATTATGGGACCAACTTTGTGTTATGCCAAAAAAAACACACCTGTTCATACATTCTTGTCAGTCTAAAATGAGCAGAGTTAATGAAATAGTTGGATTTTTTTGGCATAACACAAAGTTGGTCCCATAATAAAAGTTGCTCAGAATCATGGATAGGTTCACATTTTGCTATTTTGGATCACGTACAAGATTCCACCCTGTATAATACCTACAAGCACAAACAGTTTTTGGCGTAAAATGCAACACAGCGCGTATTTAAATATCGGACACGACTCAACATCGCCCATTCGCCGTTTTTAAATTTGTCGAACTGCACAACGAACAGAAACAAGCATAGAGCCAAACATCATTCTAGCAAGGCTCTAGTAAATGCGCGTGAGGTAACAATAAAATAAAACGACCGGGATGCACTCCGGGAGTGCCGGCAGAAGTGAAAACTCAATGCCATTGTAACAGTTTTTCGATCAGGTCACGTGTCCGTCTTACGAATTTTCAGTCCGCCTGACCGTTCGATCGTCTGTTAACGCTATTACGGTCACGTGACATCTTACGGTCACGTGACCTGTTGCGAGTATCTCCGGAATCTCACGGTCACGTGACATCTTACGGTCACGTGACCTGTGGCGAGTTTAACAATTTTTCCCCATCACAAAAAGTGCACAGCGCCGCTAAAAAAGTTTTCACTTCAAAAATTACTCAGGTCGGCAAATAGCTTGAAGCAAATTTACTGTCGTTTCGCAATATTAGTATGTTCGATAAATCTCTCCTGTTTATTTTGTGGGCTTTTACCTGTATTGTATCATTCGCACTTTATTATGGCAGATATTAATATTGGTGACTGTACAAGGCTTGTAAAGGCATCACGCTGTTTAATACGTTTAAAACGTGATTAACAAAGTTGTGAGTGAATTTTTGGGATTGTCGATGTCTCGATTATGGTAACAGGTTAACACAGTTAACACTGCGCGTGTCGACGCCCTTAGGCGGTTCACCGAGGGTGTATTGTCGCTTGATCCGCGCGTATTGTCACTTGGGTTGTTGTACGATGATAAATGTCAATGGTGGTGTGGTTGCGCATAGTTTGGCTGCGGGGGGCGCTACCGGAGTCCTAAGTCACCGGTAGGGCTGTACGCTGCGCCTGCTAAAAACTGGTATCATTTTCAGACCGGAAAAACAAGACGCTACTAACGTAAAATGAAGTAGGTACCTATATTGACAAGTGTTTTTTATCAACCCGCACGATAGTATATAGGTCCGATCCGAAAGGAATTCTTACAAGTACTGGGTCCGGAAAAAAAGAAAAATATATAAATGTGCAAAAAGAAATCATTAGATGACAATGATGATGTGGACAGAAGGTGACCATAGCTCCTTATTACACAATATAATCCTGTCCTATTTTGGCTCATCAAGCGGCCTTTAGACCTGGCTAAATGCAGTGCACTAAATGCACTCACACTCACTGATTAGAGCGAGATGGTTTATCTCCCGTCCCCGTGCACTTACACTGTGTTTAGCCAGGTCTACAGGTCGGTATCTCTATAAGTAGTTGATGATTGTGTAAAAAAGTAGTCGGCAATAAAATATTGTACCATAAATGACATATTTTATACGACGATGATGGCAAACAAGCTTTCGGCCCGACTGATGGTAATTGGACACCGTAGCCTATGGGCATCTGTAATTCCAGATATTAATCTATGAAGCCTACTTGAGTTCGACGCACGACCATTGATAAAATGAGTAATAGTAAGTACGAGGTACAAGGGGAAATAACGCAAAAATTATTTCTTTTGATTTTAAGTTTATCCAAACTTACTGTATTTTACACAAAAACTATTTTTTTTTAATAAGTCAGATCCGTGAAGTGAGGGTTATTGAAAAAAAAACTAGGGGCAATTAAAAGTACCAATTTTCGAAGAAAAACAGTCACTCACCGGGCATTTCTAAAATTCTGTACAACTTTATCCCAAAGGAAGTCAAATAAGTCGTCAGTTTTTCAACGTTTTTTTTATATAAATAACGGTGACAGCCCTGCGCGGCGCGAACACCAAACCCAACATATTTCAACTCCCATTACTACTTAAAACGGTAGAGTTATTCCACGATAGGTATCAACGATAGTAAAAAAAATAAAAATATATGTCTACCGAATAGGCCAAGTGATAAATCGATAGCCGCAACACTACCATTAATCTATACCCTGTTTATGAATCGGGCATCGTCAATGAAACGGTTTTTTCACATCACTACGGCACCCGGCCACGAAGAAATTTCGTCGAGACTCTATCGCATATTCAATAATTACGCGCCATAAACGGAATGTTAAATTTTTCAAATAAGGAACGATTTTGTTGTTTTATTCGTTTATTGCTGCGGCGCTGTAAATGTGGCCAGTGAGAAAAAAAAGGTGCAACACACGAGGCGATTTCTCATCCTATCCAAGGTCCATCTTTGCTTCGATCTTAAAAATGCCGCCTCATCTTAGCTTATTCCGATTGCATCTAGAAGGCCAGAAGCCTGGGATAAGTTCTACCTGATCCTATGAACAAACTTAGGTAACTCAACCTAACCTAACTTGCGAACCAAGGAAAACTAGACCTCATCGGGATTAGGCAAGCGAGCAACTTGACTGCTAGAAGCTCTCAAGGCTTTTAAATTGGGGAAGCGGCTGAAATCAGTAGCTTCGTGTAGTTCCCAAGCACATCACATCTGTTGCAAACTCGTGGTCATTCATACAGAGACCGCGGTAGCTTACTCACGGAGCGTCAAAAGCACTAGGCCATTACACTCTTAAAACCGCTCCGTGTGTGTCGGTTCGGAAATGGAAAGAGGTAATAAATAAACGTATATAGCTATTGGGACCTTCTGCCACTGATACAGATGTCTTGGGCAAGATAGCGGCGGCTACAAAACGAAGTAACATGGATATCACATTAGCCGTTGACGGCTGGTGGGGGCAGTTGTACTTATCTAACTTGGGTGCCAGGGTAAGTACTTCGATTAACCCAACTCGATATACACCGCATTTTTAACATTAAGCCTTCAAATCTTTATATAGTCTGTAATACAGCTTTGCACCCATACAGACTCTGTATGGGTGCAAAGCGCGAATGCAGCTACAGCCGCTTGGGGAACGAACGGAATTCTAAGAATAAATAAAACCTTTATATAAACGTGTCGTGACACTTATCTTATATCGACTAAAACAAAGAACAAAGGATACCTTTTTGTCTCTGCCCGAAAAAAGTGAAATTTCTCTTTTTTTCAATACCAACTACCGTCGACGCCTATCTGCGATCGACTACTCGAACTGTTCGATACCGAAAAAAAGAAATTAAAAAAATACGGGGCACATATTTTGGCGGGGAATAAATCACTGGCCAGTAAACGAGGTTATACGAAATTTATGGAGGCGCAGCAATGAAACCGAACGCTAAAAACAAAAGAAAAAACTACAGTTCCAAATTCAAACAGATCCAAATACGATTGAGAGACTTTCATTTTGGACTTAAAATTTGAGTAATAAAGTCGGATGTTGTTTGTTTTTTGTGTAGTTTCAGACTTTTTGGGTCGTTGTGTCGGTAAAAGGTGATACTACGAGAGGTTAGAATTGTTAGAAGCAGATGTGACAACTTCATTACTGTATAAATTACTACTGTTACTGCATGGAAGGTTTTTTATGTAAGGTTAGATTTACGGCCCTAACTATAGGCTGACGAATGTGTAATATATGATTCCTTTAATTCTACCGTTTATGGCGGCAGATAATCGCCGTTTTTTCTATTCCTTGTCTTTTTATACTGTCAGCTGGTTAGGTTGATTTAGTTTTTAATTGTTATTTTACTGTCTTGAGGTAGCTTTTATTGCGTGGATACTCACTAGACAATAAATCATAGGCTTTTATACTAATTCATTCAGCAGGGTAACTCATAGTTAGCTCTTTAAAACAGAAAAAATATGTTGATTACCTAGTCGTTAAAAAAGTCATTGCATATTTAATTTCAATTATTGGTCTAACAATCTAGATATAACAGACAAGCAATTTCATTGCCACATAGTAACCGCAGTAAATAAATTTAATACAGTAAAGATTTATTTCAATACCCAATTGATTATTCTACAATGTCAAGTACAATATGAAAATAGCATTCTATATTAAAAAGCTTTCGACCGTATCTTGGCACGAACGCCCTGAGCAACGTCCATTTTAACGCGATCCCTGCCTTAAACCAATACGCCCTAAGAGACAGTTCAACCTATTTTGTTCGCTGCGTCCACTCTACTAAGACCATTGTACTGAGACTCACTAGTCAAAGCGTTGTAAGTACATACCACAGCCAGCGTATATTGGTTTTACGGGACCAGTTTAAAGCGATCGTCAAACCTTTGGTCGTAATATTAAACAGAGGGTTAGTTTACACTGGTTGCTTTACCGGCAGGTCAATATTTGAGTTTGATTGTTTAGAGATGTTTCAACTTATGGTAGTTGCGCTTCTAAAAACCAGTATCGCTTGAGCTGCCGAGCTATACGCTTTCCATACGTCTTAAGCTCATCCTGTAATGGGAATTGGGTACTAGTATATACTTTATTTTCTTTTACCAGCGTTATAAAACCTCTTTCGTTAGACTTGTTACATGAAGCTCTAGTTCTTTTTATGTTGGTATTTTAATCCATTATAAAAAGAGCCATGGCAGTGAGAGTATTTCATAGGTTTGGGAGCTTATGTAACGTTGGTTTCGGTTATCGGCGAGCTAGTAAAACGTAAATCAAGGCGAACAAACACGAGACGAACCTTCAACGCGGATCGCGATCTGGGAAGCCTTTATTCTGCAATAATGCACAAAAGGACGTATGTGCTTTCAAATTTGAATGCATATGCGTCGTTTCGAAATTAAAGGTATCGGTGGGTAAGAAAATTAAATGCAAAATAATCGCGCTTTACTTAACACAAAGGACTTTAATTTAAAACAGTAAAGCCATAATTGTCGCAGTCACCTGTCACACTTTTAATACTAGATTGAGTCTCAAGGGAGCGAAACGATGTACCTATTTACAGCTAGGGCGATCTTTTGAATTCTGGATTAAGCATAAGATACTAAAACAGAATCCTGATCGAACGACGGATACTTAGGTAGAAACTAGAGCGTAACGAGGGATTCAAGTTTTGACGCCCAAGGCGAAAATTGAGACAGGTATTATTTTTTATGAGGACAACATGATTGTTTTCTGAATTAAATAGGGAAAAAAAGGACAACTTCTGTCCCTCATTTGAAGGCAACAATGATTCTTATCTATGTAGAGGAAAAGAGCTGGACATCGGGACATCCAAACATACGACAGAATTTAAGCACAAGCTGAAATGGAGAACTACGTTCGCTTCGCTCGTTCGGTCAAATAGAAAGAAACATTCGCAAATAGAATAAAGACAATTGTAACTTTAACTTTATTATTAAGAGGGAATACTACGTCCGAGTACCTACTCATCCATATAAAATATTTTCCAATCTCAATGATATTTTAGTACGTTATCGACACAATGAATGACTAGGTTTATAGGTTTTCCTTTCTTCAAAATTTGCAATAAATTCAAACATATGGGCGCCTCAAAAACTTTTTTTTTAAAGCGAAACCTATAAACCTAGAATTAATTATGCTGAAGCGATCAACATAAAAATTAAAGTGATTTGTTAACATTTAGTTAGGTAGTCAAAAACGTTTTCTCCCGAATTGGAAATTTCATATCTATAAAAAGCATTATACTGTCAGTCGCGAGCTCCTAGCTGCTGCAAAGCTATTCTTTCCTCTTAAGTAGAACTTTTAAACAAGTTCTATTAATTTAACCTAATTTATCCGTATTTTCCATTCGATAATAAAATTCATCTCTTTGTTACTTGGCTGAATACGCATGCGTATTCAAAAAACAACAGAACACCGAAAAGCAAATCGTTCCAAATTCAAAAATCCATTTTCAATTTCCAATACGAGCGTAACGTTCGCAGCGCAATTAGTTCGCAATAATGACTTCACCCGAGCATTATACCATTTTATACCGCTCACTTCGCCATTATCGTAAAGCCGTATCGTTCATTTTAGTACGGGCCTTTACGCCCATTTAAATATTACCAATAACAACGTAAAAGGCATTTTTAGCGTATTGTTTACAGTGCATTTATAGCTTAAGCGGAATGGACCCGACATAATACAACGCCGGCATTCCAATAAAGGCGTATGTCATTGATGTTTTGATGGATATACGACCTTTTTGACTCGCACCGCAGTGTAACACTTTATGACGGAATTCTTACGGTCTTACGATAAACTGTGCGTGTAATATTAGATGACTAGGTTGTAAAGGTTTTAATGATACTTATATTGATAAGTTTAAACAATAGGCTGCATGGATATTAACTTTCACTGATACCTGTACTTGATTGATATTTTTTAAGTCACACCTGGCCCGGCAAGGCTGAATATACCAGCTATGTGCGAGGTAGCGGAGCGCTGTGTGATAAATATCCACCAATAGCATTTCTAGCCTTGCTCTGCTCAGGCATCTCTTCCTGCACGGTGCCAGGGGCGGCTGACTCCGTGATTTCGTCACGCCGTTACAAGTACATGCGACACAGTATGTTAGCCCTGCTACGGCACGCACCTGCTCTAGATAAATAATAGTACAATGTACAAAAGATTCTTTTACAAATCCTCTGTTTAGGTATGCCGAACGAGCCTAAACGTGGCCGTCGAATTCTATAATGCCTGCTGTACACACTGGGCCAACGTTGGCGCGAGAGCAGAAGGCAGCTATGCGTTAGAGGGAGCGGGCTATAACTCGATCTCTTTGGTTTAAATAGCTGCCTCCTGCTCACGCGCCAACGTTGGCCCAATGTGTACAGCCGGCATTATAGAATACGACGGCCACGTTTAGGCTCGTTCGGCTTACCTAAACAGAGGATTTGTAAAAGAATCTTCTGTACGTAGTACTATTATTTATTCTGTGACGGTGATCACAAGTTGGCGCGCGAGCTGTGTGGCGGCTAGACTATCCGTCTCTTTCTAATTAGAACACTTAGTCAGAGACGGTTAGTCGACGGTGACAACGCTCGCGCGTCATCTTGTGATAACAGTGCTGTTGGTAGATATCATACTCATAGTCACCGTCACCCTCGCTACGCGAACGGAAATCCCACTTACCGGCCAGGGGGAGAAGTACAATTTTGTACTCACGGGCGGTAATAATGAAACCCTGCGATCGCATAGTTATTGCCCTCGATTTCGGCTTGGGCGTCAAATCCCTGCGATCTGAGACATTTATGACCGCCCTAGGTGTAAGTAAGTTAAGGATAAAGGAACAAGAGCATGAAAAAGTGTAAACATAGCTTTGCCGTTGACTGTACTATTCCTCTTTTCGAACGAGCGAGCGAAGCGAACGAAGTTCTATGCTTCAGCATGGGCCGTAAATAATTCGTCTGTCCTGCGTATGTCCCGCTGTCCGGCTTTCTCGGCGCATTTCTCAAACGATTCTCGTGATACTTTGTGAGCAGGTTATATATAATAGTACCTATATATTTTTTTGTTGAGTCTCGTTCTCGAAAAAAAAAAAAACAACCACAACACAACAGTCTTTAACAAAGTCAGACTCCATTTCTACAGCTCATAGAGTTACTAGTTAATTTAATACTAGATTTATTTTCATGCAAACGCCCCGTATTTTCCTAGGAAATCTTAATGAAACATTGTAACCAAAACCACTCGTGTATGAACAACATAATAAATAAAAATAAAATAACAAGCCTTTATTTACAGAAATACTTTAGTTCTACCTTTCCACTACTTCACATTTTTTAAATTTAGTGTCTGTTTGCCCTTTCGGTAAAGGCCTCCTCCAGCCTTCTCCACTCGCTACGGTCTTGTGCGACCCTGCTCCAGGTGCATCCTGCCACTTGCCGTATATCGTCTTCACATCTCATCTGGGGCCTTCCCTTCTTTCTTTTTTCCTCTCTAGGGTACCATTGGGTGACCCGTTTGCTCCATTTGTCTGCGCCTCGGATAATGTGTCCAGACCACTTCCATTAGCCTTCTAACCTTTGTGGAGATGTCCTGGACTTTCGTCTTGCGGCTTATCTCAGCGTTTCTCTATCGGTCGTATTTCCGGACGCCGAGCATGCTAGTCGCTATTAAATAAATACTCGCACATAAGCAGTTTACGTTCCATTTACCAGTGAAATGCATCTTTAAGAGGAAATAATACATGATCATGATAATAATAATAAATGATCGGGGTAACTTCCTCGTTAAAAATAACACGAAAAACAAAATATTTAAATAAAAAATAATTTGTTTCGTGATAAGGGTATTTAGGAAATACCTTTGGAATACTACGCACTCGTGCAAACAAAAAGAGAAAATGTTTTTCCACTGACAAATATTTTTCAATCTCAATGATTGTTTAGTACCTACGCTATTGACACAATAAAAGTCTAGGTTTATAGGCTTACCTTTTCTCAAGATTTGCAATGAGTCAAACTTATAGGTACATCAAAAAGTTTTTTAAAAGCGAAACCTGTTAGCCTAGAATATATTATGCTGAAGCGATCGACATAAAAATCAAAGTGATTCGTTGAGATTTAGTTAGTGAAAACCGTTTCATCACAAATGTAAGTACATTGTCAGTCGCGAGCTGCTAGCTGCTGTAAAGCTATTCTGCCCTCAAGTAAACGTTTTTTCATGCCACAGAAAAATCTCTTTTCTATTTTACTCGGACATTTTCCTCGACGAATAAATAAATGTGATGTTGCGATTTTCTTTGAACAGTACCTTCTTGTTGGGGATTAATTTTTGTTCCGTCTTTCACGTTTCGTCAGATAGGTTATAATAAGAAATTGTCGAAGCTGGCAAGTCGGGGTTCTTTTGACCGCCCAAACCGACCGCCGCCTTTTGACTGACACGATCGTGATCTCGAACGAAATTTCAGTACGCAATGTACGTTAAAAATTCGTGCCGGATAAGCAAGTAAGTACTAAAGTTGGCAAGTACTTACTAGGTTACTAATAGTGTTTTTGCGTGTTTGCACATTATTTAAGATTAATCGTTGTGCCAAGAAATCCGAATTACTTTTCTATCAACATTTTTTTCAATATAATAATAATGCCCTAATAATATTAATCGGAATATTATATTATTAATTTCCTTATACTTATGGGAATTCTCGATATTGTCGAGATTAATCGAGATCTCGTCGATTTACTTGACGAGATCCCGACTCGTTAATCTCGACATCAGAATTTTAACGCGAGATCTCGAATGATTGCAATGAAGAGATTGCATTCCCTACTGGTGAGGTGATAGTTGAGATGAGTTGAAGGCGTACGACGCCGTCACAATAAATATTTGTTTTAAAGAATTACACGTCCGAGCTTCTGAGCATGCGCTGTGTTGAGAGTGAGGCACCTGTTTTTGTCTCCTTCTGTCAACACAGCGAATCCTCAGATGAATAAAGGATCGGTAAGGCGATTGTCCTCTGGAATCGCCACTATCCTGCTTACAATATCAGCAAAAAATATATATTGATGTGGTTGACTGTATACGTCACTTAATTTCGACTTTATTTCAATAATGTCAAGGTCCACTCATTTCGCGAATGTACGAGTATGGTCACCCTTGAAATATAATAATAAAGAGAGCTACGGCATAAACGAACTCCACGCGGACGGAGTCGCGGGCAGAAGCTAACAATTGTTTTCGAGACTTCACTTGTTTTATTCGATCATAATGGTATTCATAGTCCTTCCCACTCTGAGGTGTTGTGGCGGTTTACTAGTTTACTAGTTTTTGTCGGCAACACGGTTTATCGATCGTTAAACTGCGGCGTTCTTTGGCCGTGAGTTGACCGCTGCGAGCCACGAGCGGCGGCGGGAGCGGACGGCGTAGCCGGTTCACTTGGCAATAATTTAATTTATGTATTTTGATACACCAACTGTTTTTACAGGTTGACTTATTGCCATAGCGCCCTTTAACTTAGACTAGTTAAAATACTTGCACAAAACCTGTGTGTCACATACTGAGGCAGCGTTGCAATTGTACAACTCGCAATTGCAACATTATTGCTGGGTCTTAGCCTATTCTTTATAGCACACATTGCTGAACTCATAAAATATCCTTGTTTGTTTCATGTTTATATTTTAAGTATCAACTTTTTTTTTTCTGTAATGTGTGCTTTATCTGAATAAACATTTTTCTATTTCTATTTCTATACTTTAACAAATTCGGTCATTGAACAATAAAATAGATCACTTTGGTCAGCAACTAGGTTTAGAGTGTGTACGGTGCGACTGAGAGGCGAGATCATGACGTGATCTAGATCTACAGCTAGATAGACTATCCCTTTCTAATTAGAACGTTAGAAAGACACGGACAGTATAGGTCGCCGCAACACGTGATAACCATACTGCTTAGGTTTTAGCAGGGGTCGATCATAACTTGCTGCCAAGTCGGGATACGTGCTATTTTGATCCCTGTCTCGTTCGCACTGTGCAGATTAGAATGAGAGAGCATAACTTCTCGTCTCCGTTTCAGTTGGCGTTGCCCCGCAGTTCCAATTTAACTTTCCTGAAGGGTAATTGCGTAAGTTACCAGGACAAATTAACTGATAGTTTCCCTTACAAAAATGAAATTTTGATCAATCTAAAGTACGTTCGAAGCGTTATGCAATCGACTTGCTAGTAATGGTTAAGTACAGGGCAGAAAAATATTGTATTGTTCTGTATGTATATATACTGTTTTCTAAATACACACACACTTTCGGTGCAGGCTAAAGCCCCGTCGGTAAAGTTATACGGTTAAGTGATATTCTTAAAGTAGGTTCGGTTAACTTTACTTGTCTTTAATCAGCTTTAATTCTATCCATTTTGTACAATTGCTATTCTTTTTCATAACAAAAAGTTATGTCAAATACCGAACGATACCCATAAAACTTAAACCTATTAAATCTTTTTCAAGACATAAAAAAAATATTATGTTAAATATTCGTATCTAATCCGTATTCGCTTATGCCTTACTAAACGCCTAGTCGCCGGGCACAGTTGATAAAACGCAACTGAAAACAATGGCTAGCGCCCATACCCGTGTTACGACCGCTTTACGACGCAGTTGTAAACTTCCCCAAGAGCCTTACTGCAATCCGGACCGACGCGTCCACTTCCCTCCCTCTCACTCCACATCGTCAAGAACAGGACAAAAGATTAAGCTAACTCACACCAAAGGGTCCAACTCGTGGTGGAGATTTCAAGCGCCACGGCAACCGTTTTATTAAGGAAACTAAAAAGGCATGGCCGTTTTGTTCGAAAAAAAGCTTTTCAAAATACGTGTAATTAAAACGACTTATAAAGAACGTGTAAACTTTTGATTTTAACGTTTGAGAGATTAAATCTGTATTAAAATTAAATTATTGCCTACATAAAAGGTGCTTGGGACGGAGAAGTATGTTCGTATTGTAACAAGAACTATGCCTATGGCGCTATTATGGTCTTTAATGAATGCTAAATGAAGGAATAATATAATATAATAAGAATTAATACATTGAACGTCATCATCATTTGGTATGAATCGAAATTATATGGGCACCTGAATAGAATATAATAGTACATAGTTAAATCGACGTTCGTACGTAACAAAACGTAATATTTTCATATTTCTTAGTAAACCAAGTACGTGTTGCCGCTACGGAGCTGGCGCAAACACTGCGTAATGAGTAAAGTTGGTTCCAATAGGGAATAAATACGTACGCGGCACGATTGAAAACAAACTTTAAGTTAATGATGGTAAGGTTTCGTTTACGTCAAGCACATCAAGCGTTTAATGCGGATCATGCATTTAAAGCGTTTCAGCCTTTTTTAGTGTATATAAGACCGGCGCACCGAGTAGACGTATTCATTCTTTCTCTAGCGAACTCTCGGATTGTCATTGATTCTGGGTCGAGCCTAAATTCATAACGTAAACATTCGTAGATACATTATTGTGGTGGCGGGAAGGTTCAATATTGTGCGATTGCTTTGCATAGTATTGAACTATTCCACTACTTATTAGAATCTGAGTTTATTCTAAGGTTCAGTATTGTGCAATTATGTTGCGTAGTAATGAACTATTTCACTTTCTGTTAGATTTTGAGTTTATTTTAGATGATTTTATTATTATTTCGAACCAGATCAAAGTCTTAGTTGCATGGTCAACTTAACGAAGTGCATTTCCCCTAACGGTGGCAAGGAAGTATACTTCGGGATCCTGTTAGTAGTAGGCCAGGTTTGAGAGAAGCCTGGCACCATCTTTTTTATTTGCACAGATGGTGTAGCCTATCTTTGATGGGCCTCTTACTCGTCTTAAGGTTGGCCACAGGCTGAAGCGAGAAGATCGCCATTTCCCATAAGTCGATCGCTAGGATTGTTATCCACTCGTTGAGGTCTTGTGTGTGCTTAAGGCTTGTTCTTTTATTGGATATATATTTATATGTTATAAAATAGGGCGTGCATTTCACAGAACCCTTAAGTCCACGGACACGTTGTGAAATGTACATTACACAGGCTCTAGGTTGCATTCTCGGATTAGCCTTCCGAACAATTTACAGCTTAGATCCCTAGCTAGCTTAGAACATACACATCACATAACGTTAATAAAAGTAATGATGGGAGTTTTGCATACAGTAGTATAGGATTTAGTGGTAGGTAGGCTTAGGTATAGAGTCAAACACCGTCATAGGGTATTAGGAATACTATTCTTAGGGATGGATAGTTAGAATGAAGATTTACAAATCAAATAACATTTATTTGAAGGTTTAATTGCAATTATGAGTAACTGAATAGGAATTAGTTATTGTGTGTGGATCAGAGTATTGGGTTCCGTATTTTATTACATATGAAATATTAAAGGTGTAATCGTCATTTTGCTTATTGTCATCAAGGTGTTATACTTCCAGTTATGATTAGGATATCAGAATTGTTTCAGAAAGATGAAATGATTCTAGGCTAATGGCAAGCGGAGCAGTCCATTATGTCTAATATTAAGGTATCGAATTATCATGAGTGGAATATACTCATTACTTAGGGTAAACTTCAGGTTCAATATTTCATATTTAATGGACGGTATACCTCAGTATTACAAATATCTTCACTAGAGCAGGTTTATAGGAATTTAATGGATACATTAGTCTCTATGTAAAGGGTGGAATAATGCCTTAATACATAATTTTCCTTGAAGTAAATAATATTCAATTGTTAGGTCTGATGAGTTTGTTGAGTGCTTCTTCTCATCAGAAATTAGGTACGAAGCACAGGTAAATTTATTAATCATGTTAGGATTACCTATTAGAAACAAAATATAATAAAATGGGTATTTAATTAGCTAGATGGCCAGACCCACATCCAGGCGGAAATGGTAGCATAGTATGGATGAAAGAGAATCTTCCATACAATAATAATAATAAACAATTAGCTAGCTAGGTTGGTCTGTTATCTGATTTGATGGTATGATTATAAATTGAGGCAATGTTTTGGTATATAAAGTAACAAAAGCTTTGATTTAAGAGGATATTACATGTTGAGAAATTATTGATAAAGCTACCATTACGTTAACCGGCCACGGTAGGATCTGGTTGGGGTTTATTAACCAAAAACAAATTTTATTTATTACATAATTAACATTTTGAACTAGGATGCAGTAGGATGAACGTAGGGTTGAGTAGGTAGGGAAGAGTCAAAGTCTAATTTGCTACACATAAAAGAATTTAGGTTGCTCGGTACACAACGTAGACACTAGACGATCTATTGGCCAAATTCAAGTTAATTTTAATTATTTATATTCTGTAGGTAAATACATTAATTTAGCGTTAGAAACAGTTGTTTAGTTATATTTTGCCAGGATTAACAGCTGTTTAGGTACATTTTGTTGCCGTGACTTGGATTTACACTTTTAGCTACAGTATTCATTATCCATGAATGCCATACTTATTAACATTATGGGGCACTGAATGTGTTTACTAAAACCGTCTTTATGTACACTCGTACCATCGATACAGTTTAACTTATGTGATTAGCATTTAAATTTGGAAGCATGTTATGACACCGTCGGCTTTTTGCGGCAACGGTATCGAATTTGTTTTTTTAACGCATCGTGACTAAGATATGATAATCATAATGCCACGAGATGTCAACGTTTGAAAATGAATTCAAATTGAAATAAATTACGGTTTTACGCGGCGTGTATACTAAAGGACTTAAGTAACAAGTATGCACTGGGCCTCTTCTCAATGGCTTGTAACTAGTTATGCTAGTGGAAGCCTCTTTTCGATTCCTTTGGTTAGAAAGGGACTTCCGCTTGTACTAAAAGTTCCTGGATGATATTTTTGCGTTACTACTCAAATACTTTGTTACCGAAACATATTAAATGTGAATATTATTGTAATTTTTGCTAGCGAATTGGCACAGCGACTGTTGGTATGCGTTGGTAGTACCTACTTTAAATTATAACTGTGTGAATTGGTATGCTATCCAATTAAAATTAAGTAATTATAATGCATTTTGCGCTCGCTTTTACGGTTTATAAATTAAATTATAAACGTATTGTTTTATGTGTTTATAAATTAGATGTTTAGATGATTAGATGTTTAATAAGCATTTTGGATATAATGATGAATTTTAAATGCGTTTGGGATTCATTATAGTTTAAACAATGATATTTGCATTAATTTTAAGGTCTACTAGATTTTATATCTAATTTATTTTATTATTAAATAGTTATTAGGGGTTTAACGCTGTTCGTAGCTTACGTCACAGAGCGGGTAATAATTAATTATCTTTTTCCTTGTTTCGGTTTCCTGATTATTTTTGGAAAACTCTCGAACTCATTATTCTGCTTGGAAGTTGCCGGAGAGTTTTCCAATAAGACTACAAAATTATCGTTCTTTTTTATAAGTGCACAAACTATAACTTGCTCAATTTATGATAGGTCAGGTTTGGAGCACTTTGGCAGAAACAGTAACCAGCGGCCAATTCACAGAGCTACAAGTCTCAAGCAACACGGGTCAAATGGGGTTACCCCCATTAGACACTAAATAAAATAATCAATAATGAAAAAAGATTTAAGAATGTAGTTAAATGGAGAAAAAAGCAACGTAAGAGGTTAAATAATCACAAAGTGCTAGTGCTTTTCTCTCTAACAAGCAACATTAAAACGGTTGTAACTTTGTAATTTTTCAAGATATTTTAATGGGATTTTCGTCATTAGGCATATTTTTTTATCTTCTTTCTTTTTAGTCACCATAAAGTTTGAGTCTACACCCCTATCGCCGCATCATTGATCAAACGCATGTGACTTGGAAAATTAGTAACTTGTTACTTTGTGAAAGTGGCCACAGAACCCCCACGGCATATCACTGAAATCTCCCAGTCTCCCAAACCGCGACGCATCACACACCGTGCGAGTCTTAAAAATCGTACTCTTGACGTGAGCGCCCACAGCGCCCCAATAACATTTTCCACCATCGTTTTTGCATAGCCTAACATTTTGCCCGACCCAGATCTGAACGCCGAATACTTGGAGATGGGCTTCCGGGGCGGAGGCAGCCTGGGTTCTACGTCACGCACGAAGCGCATGCGCACCAGCTTCAAGCACCACCAGCTGCGCACCATGAAGTCCTACTTCGCCATCAACCACAATCCGGACGCGAAGGACCTAAAACAGCTGAGTCAGAAGACTGGTCTGCCGAAGAGAGTGCTGCAGGTGAATATATACGTCTAACTCTAAACCATCCAGATCCGGTGTGAGCGGTTCAAAGCTATAAGAGCGAGCGTGATGGCGATATATTATATTTGAAACCATGGTAATCTTATAGCTTCGTACTCCTTATGTTTACGTACAATGTACGGCCCAATAATCCGCGTTCACTATCTCTGTCTCTCATTAACCCTGCATGGGAGAAGAGAGAAAAAAGATACGTGGAAGCGAATTATTGGATCTAACGTCCAGGTGAAACGGAATGCATTTGGAATAGTGTTATTTTATAGACTGAAATGAAATTCACAGGCTAAAGTAAGTTAACAGACCTAAAAAATAAAACGGCGAAATTAAAATAGGAAGTGTTGATGGCGTATTTTTGACATAAAGTAGACAGAAACACGTCCGAAGGTTTATAATAGGGGCATGTTGGTGCCATAAATTAATTATTGTCTTGTTATATCTCGCAAAGTCAGGATAGTAGGTAGTCTTTCTTATAAGCAGAGGTCGGAATTTTCGTGGCACTTTTGAGCTGTCATAGGGACTTCTCGTTTATCGACTACCGATATTCATAATTATATCGATAAATTATAGAACACAACATATGAAACAAGATTAAAAGTAGAGGTAAACAACAGGCAGTCTTACCGCTAAAGAGCGATCTCTTTTAGATAACTTTTGAGTGGCTGAAATTGTTAAATAGAGATTTGCAATGGAAACAATGAAAAGTTAATAGTTAACAATTTTAAATTGAATCAGTTCATTTAAATGTTTTAACATTTATTAATTTCATGTTCAACTATAAAATATTATTATTTTAACATCTATTCATAATTTCCTAGAAATGAGATCGCCCAATCGCGATAAGACTGCATGTTGTTTTACCCATCACTCGTAATCAACTAATCATATTTTACATATATTGTATTCTGTATTTATCGATATACATATGTATAATCGGAAGTTGATAATTATTATTGTGTTATTGTGGGCCTTTATATGTCGCTTCGACCAGCAAGTGATCTATTGTTCATATGTATAATCGGAAGTTGATAAACGAGAAGTCCCTATGACAGCTCAAAAGTGCCACGAAAATTCCGACCTCTGCTTATAAGGTCATCAATGTCATCAAATAATAAATTATTTCTTGCAATAGGTTACAATGCCTAGGCTCCAAATTGGAACATGTCATTGAGAAAAAATAAATTGACTTAGGTACATTTACAAAATAAAATTACATTACCAGTGGTATATTTTTTGCTTGAACACCAGTTCTAATCGAAAAAGACCAGTTTCTTATCACACTTCCTTTAGTTTTAATTCAGCCTTTTATTAAATTACTGTTAAGTTTAATGCCTGTTTATTTGATTTCAGCCTTTAAAATGGAAGTTAATCCATTGGAACAGTTTAAAAGTGTAACTCACAAATAATTACTGATCCTTTAAAAAATAAAAAATTGTTTAACATTTCCTGGAAATATTTCAGTATTTTCCATTATTAAGGGAGGATTTTGAATTTAATCCATGGATCAAAGAAAATTCCAGAAATGTTTGTTAGTTAAATTTTGATGCCGTGGCCAGGATTACGCTGGTAATTTTAATCCCTTGTTGCTTAATCAAATTTTTATAACGAAAGATGTGATTAAAACGTACGTTTACAACAGATAGCACTTAAAACAGAATGAGATAAGGTCATTTAATCCAACCAGAAACAAAATAGTTGTACACAGCAAATGGCTTTTACGATCTTGATTGTGTTGGTTATTCCCAAAATTGATCACTTTACATGACCATAGAGGTTGTAAAAACCATTACGTCACCGTTCCTTTACAGCGTTTTCACACGATAAATATATGCGATGCTTTTACGTTTTTTAATCGTAAACTGGTAGGAGCTAATGCGAAATTGATGTACGGGCGGTATCATGCACGTATCGGGATCTTTACGCACTGCGAGCTCTGTGTAACAAAGTATTTGAGTAATTCAACAAAGCGTCTCGTGTTTTTATGGTCCAAAAGACAGGGTGTAATGGTACGTATGCAGTTAGCAAGGGTAAAGCATTGCTTGGATTGCTGCTGAATCTTCTTACTGTGGATGGACTACTCGAGGACCTCAGGACGCTGCACTGCCGACTGTCGCTGATTACGTCATGGCTATAGGACAATGGGAACCACTTCAGAGGACCATGCGAGGCTGCGACATCGTGAAGTCATTAGAAGCGAAGAAGAAGTTTAAGATAGGGGATATATGGCTGTCGTCAGCGCCGTCAGACAAAATCATTTCGCTTGACATGTCTGGCAGTGTGTAGCAAGAGATTTCGTGGTTCCAACGTGTTGCAAAGTCTTTGACGTCGCTGGCGACGGTAACGGAACATGTTGTCTCCTATCTTTGCTTTATATAGAAGTGAGTAAAAAGCGAGTTATGCATATTTTATACGTCTTTTTGGCAGCTCGTAGTAGGAGCAGCCCAACTTGGAAGTTGTACAATCGAACTCTTAGCTAGATGAACATCTTATCTTGTCGCGTCCACCCGTTTGCCAACTTCGTATGGCAGTTTACATGACTTTCCAAAAGTTTTCAGTTCTCGTGAATTTGACCATACCTTGCTGAAGACCGCAGCCATTATGTATAACACTACTTGCTCTGTTGGTATGTGTTGTGTTTTTGGTGTGCTGTGTTGAGAGCTCTCAACACAGCGAATCCTCAAACATATCAAGGGTCGGCAACGCCCATGTTACTCCTTTCGAGTTGCATGCGCCTATAGGCTGCTGTGTCCGCTTACCATCAGGCAGGCCGTACGCTCGTTTGTCACCGTCGTTGTATAAAAAAAGCGTGGCCTGCGCTGGCGTTCAATAGTAAACTTGATAGTTAATGTCAAGTGTACTCTTGTCCGCTGCCGCAGGCCTCGGGACTCACGAGCGTTTGTATGGAATGGTTACCTATGCTTACCTGGCAGACTGTATGCTGTCGTAGTCTTTAAAAAGGTTGTAGCTAAATCAATATTTGAACTCTCCAAGCGTTGTGGTACCCGAAACTGAGCCAATTTGGACTGGGGCGACACTACACTACGCGTCATTGCTCTGAATATTGGGTCTCATAAACAAATACGTAAATGACCATTTTGTTTCTTCGTTCGTCATGGTTCACAAATGAAGATGTATAATCTCTTAAATTAATGATCTTTATTTTTCAGTTCTTCACGCTCCACTCGCAGGAAATGGGACTTTATCTTCTTAGTGTTAATGTCCGTTTTGCAACTGGCTTGGTAACATGCAGTGTACTGTATACAAGTTTAAAAGGACGTAAACGCATCGGTAAGTAGTGTCGCTTAAGTCGTTACGCTTTTAGGCAACTCGGTGCTGTAATTACGTCTTCCCGGAATGTTTGCAAGTAAGTGATATTCTTGGAATACAATCGCTGTTCTAGGGAAATACGTTTTAAAGTTGTGTCCTAAGAGTTCAATTTTGAACGCAGCCCGAAGCTAAATTTGGTGAGAATATGCGTTAGATTAATTAATTTTTGGTTTGAAAATAAGACGGCGCCACCGTGAAAGACGAAATTCGGAGTTCGAATACGTCTCTCTTTGTCGCTCAAATACGCAGGTGCGACAGAGATAGAGACACACGAAACTGAATTTCGCTGTACCTACCTAGTCAGACAAAAAAAATCGAAAAATAGTGTCATTAGTCATAATCACCATATTTTATCTACTGCGGAATAAGAACTTCTTTATTCAATTGTCTAATCTTCTTTAAGTAGCAAGTTAGAATCAAATATTTAAGATAGACTTGTTTGTATTAGGTTGCTTAAACCAATACTGTCTTCATTTTCCAATAAACTACAAAATATACGCTTAGAAATAAATGTAAGTTTATCTACGCTCGAACGTGCCTAAAATATATTATCAGGAACAGAATTTTATTTACATACCGACCTACTCTTAAATGACAGGGGATCGATTTTTGAATCTCACCAAGTGACTAATTCTCACCGATGTGAGTGATTTCCGAAAGTTCGTATTTTTGAAACTCACCGGTGACTTACATTTGTCATACCTATGATATCGATCTACGAGTGCCCCCACCCACTCGTAATTGAAATCACCATGCGATTGTTTTTGACAGTTGACGTTAGTGACATCTGCCAAAAGTACCAAAGTATGTTTTTCGGAAGAATTAGCAGCGGGGTTCGATTGTGATATTTGTGATTGCGACGATTTATTGAGAATATAAATAAGCGGCCAAGTGCGTGTCGGACCACGCACAACGAATTTTTCAGTTTTTTTAGGGGTGCACTCCATACTGCATGTATGGAGTGCACCCCTAAAAAAATGTTGTTTTTTAATTTAATTACAAAAATTTGTAGCGGCTAACAAAATACACCTATCCTCAAAATTGTATTCAAATACACTATAGTTTTCGAGTAAAATGCCTGTGTCATACGGACGGACAGACAGACAGACATGACGAATCCATAAGGGTTCCGTTTTTTGCCATTTGGCTACGGAACCCTAAAAACCGGTATCAAGGACAACACTATAACATCTGCGTAAAAAGGAACGTAACGGGAAGATTGTCTCTGACTGACATTGTAAAATTTCTACATGTTGGTAAACAGCGTGTGACTTTCAAAAATACGGCTCTTGGAAAATGGTGACATAAAAGTCATCGGTGATAATTTTAGTCACCGGTGACTTTGATATCACCAGTGAGATTCAAAAATTGCACTCCAGGTTCCAAGATTTTGCGCGTAAGCCTTCCCCAAAGAGTGCCACTATGACCGATCCTGCGCCACCCGCATCCAGCAGACTCCCTAAAACCAAATATCTATAGCTATGTTTATTTTTACCGTCAACTGTATATCTAAGACACGTGTCGTTCGTTACTAGAAACAGTCGAATAACGCATAAAAACCGGGAAACAAAAGAAGCGAGTTCGAAATTCAAAAAATCAAAAAGTTGGTAATTGCTCGTTCAAAGACCCACACCGTTTGAAGACGCCCGGCTAGAACATTTTAAAGTGCCGAAAGACTATAGCCAAGACGATCCGGCAATCGACTTTGTACTTAATTGTAACGTGTACAAGGTTTATTTTAGATAAACCCCGTTTTGACACAATTTGTTCTTAACTATACAAACAAATTAACATCGGTATAGTTCTAAAACGCACAGAGCGCCGCAGTGTGTCCAATCTATTAGAAACAGGCCATAATGGACCACAGATGCAACGCACAGCTGTTTTTTTCACCCAACCTCACCCATTTGGGTTGTGTGACGCCAAGTTTCGCAAGGTACTGTAAAAAGGTACGTTATACGTACCTATGTCTATTTTTTTTCAAATGTCCAATTACTGATTCGTCAGTAAAAATCTATAAGCAGCATCTAGCAGCAGCTATCTGCAGCAGCAAATCTATAAGAAACAAATCATTTCGCCGGTTAGTGACCACCTAATTTCATGTGCCGGTTGGCGACCATTTAGCTGAGTTGGTGAACTGAAAGGATATTTTCTCGGTTTATTAGTAGATTTAAAAAAAAAAAAAAAAATGCATGTACAACTAATTGTCTTACTAATTGTGTTGTAATGTTTCCTGCTGTACCAAGGTAGTCTGGAAAAGATCGCTTTAAAGCGATAAGACCGCCTGTTGTTACCATTATTTATTAAGCAATTTTTTTGTAAGATGTTTCTCTCGTGTCGTGGTGCAATAAAGAGTATTTATTATTATTATTGTCTCAATAGGGTGTGTAGAATTGATGTTATTTTCAATAGAAAAAACCTTCTCCTTCAGGTGGTCGCTAACCGAAGGTGGTCGCGTAACCAGCGTAACGACCCTACAATTATTGAATCTGCTCACAAAGTAGTAGTAATGTAGTAGTGTAGAGCCAGATAGACGGACAGCGAGACACCCAGACATACGAAATATTTCTAGCCGAAGCTGAAACGGAGATCACACACATTGGGCCAACTATTTCTTGCCATTCTGACCCGTGAGCCAGGAGACAACACGGCAGCAGAAATACGCCTCCAACATTAACTTGTAACATTCTCAGAAATTGGCGTTAGAACTGCCAATAAAACCCTACTTTTGGCGGAAACCCATGACTCGCTAACGCTAGTTTCATAAAACCACACCCATATTTTAAGGCCTCTCATTGTGGATCAGTTGCATAAACTACCTTCTATTGGAATCGGATAAACGGTTCCGGAGATCACCCAAAACATACAAACTTACAAAGCTACGTGGCAGACTTTTCGTCTTTACAATATTAGTATAAACGCATCCAGTTACATGAGAGCTCACAATAGTAAATACATAATCGCTAGGGTCGCCGTCATTGAAACCGCTGAGAAGGAATATATTTAGGCATACATTAGTATAGATATTCGTATAAATGTTTATGTTTCTAGGTATCCCCGCATTCTTCTGTCGGCGGCAGACTATGTATCTCAGCCTATCCTATTGTTCGTAGTAAAAAAGGAAAATGACTGTAGGACAGGACAGACCCAAGCCTGAAGGTATGCCTCCCAAGTCCGGCCGTAAGCGCCATCTTTGTCGGGAAATATACGCCCTTTGGCGACGCAGAATGGAGGCGACTTTTTGCTGGAAAGTCGTGATCAATAGACTTTTATAATTGGGCGAATTCGGTTAGCGTCGGGCCTGCTTGGGTGCTTTTGATTATGTAAATGTTGATAGACAAATATACATAGCTCTGTTTCACGACTACCTGTATAAGTTTGTTCAAATGCAATGTATACCTATTGTTTTTTTTTATGAAATGTATATTACGTGGAACATAGGCAGATAACATTTTTCTAATATATACTGGTGAAATTGTTATAATAAAATGATTCTCCGCGCGGCAGTGCAACGGGCTCAAAATGTAAAGATTTAAAGATTGTAAAGATTTTTATTGAACATAAAAACAAGCATATTTAAAACAACAAGATCGTAAGCAGCTGCTTTAGTGTTAAACTGTGTTGCAGCTATTTACGCCCACCTCGGGACATAGGGAGAATTATGTTCTACAGTCATACAACATTAAGTGTATGAATGTAACTAAACATACGTATACTTAAATCATTAAAGTTATGCTAGTTTTGAGTAAACCAGGTCAAGGGATATAAATTTACCTAGGAGGTATTTCTATAAAATTTGTTTCTATTAATTATCAATTAACAAAGTTCTTTAGCTACCACAAACAAGTGCTTCAGTCTCATCATAATTAAGATTTTCTAAAAACTCTGTGACATTATTCTTGCATACCCAGTATGACAGTGGATGAATGTTTAAATATAATATAGCTTTCTATTTTGAATATATTCGTTTGTTCAATTTTTTTTTTAAGTCAGAGTAGTTCTGGAGTGTGACCCTACATCGGAGACAAGGCTAAGCTTTCTCATAAAGGTACAAACTAAAAAAAACTGTACACAAATCGGACTAGCCCCATCCCCATTGTGAGCTCATTAATGCTGGTGTTACGGGTACTAGACGAAGATATATTTAATAGATTTACATAATAAAATAGATAATATCCAAGACTCAGAAACGAATTCATGCTCATCACCACACTAAATTTTGTAGCATTTTCGGTGCAGCATGGTTGTGTTAAGGAGTTGGTTTAAGTAGACCATTAGAGCATTTTTTTTTACACCAATTCCGTCATGCAAATATGTCAGAACCTTCAGCTTTCCAGTCATAATTGACCAGCAACAACCCGCTAGCAAAAATACTCGTCGTAGCCCTTACAATTTTTTTTTTATAGTAACACGAAAACAGAAACACTTGACAAATCAAATCATAACTTACGCCACCCGGCCAACTGGGCTGTAAAATATGTGACACGCACTAATTGCTATGCCACCAAATTTTGAACCTTACAAGCATGTGTTTAAGGACGTCATTAAGGGACGTTTGAGGATATTTATAACGGCACAGTGAAAGTGTTGGGCTGGTATTACACTATCCTGTATTCTAATTGCTAGGGAAACGTTAGTTAACAAGACAGCTTGATGGCTTAAGTATATAGATAATTGAACTCATCTTTGCGCGATGTATTGGCACACCAGTCAATCTTGCGTAGTTATAAATGGCATAACATATTTACTTTAAAAACAAAGTTTTAACCGACTTCATATCACCTTAAGTGTGCCTAATAATAAAATAAATTTGAAGAGTTCCCTCACTTTCACCCGGATCCCATTATCACATACTGACTTTTTTTTTTATACGTTGGGGAAATGCTTTTACTCATCCCGCCCGCCACGGGGAAGGGGGCAGGACGGGTATGACGGACTTACCGCGGCAGAATCCATCAGATCCCGACTTGATGACCATGTGACAAAAAAAAAATTCCAAAATCACCCCAGGCGTTTTCGAGTAATCGTGGAACATACATAAAAAGATTCCGATGAATTTAGAACACCCACCTTTTTGAAGTCGGTTAAAAAGCACACAGCGGCTCAGTCCAAGTTGGCCCAGTTTGGGTTGCACAGGGCGGTTCCACAATACTTCGGGAGCTTAAATACCGCGAGCCATCCGGTTGCCTCTCAGACACTGAAACTACGCCTCATTGCTTTAACAATAAGTGGAGTACCTTAATAACAACTTGGCCGGATTCTAGTTGGGACAGAAATTCTTGTGATTGTAAAAGGTAGCTATTTATTATTTTTATTATATATTTAATAACAGTCATAAGTACAATTTATTAATTCTAAAAATTAAAACATCGCCCCACAAAACTGTAGTTTGACTGTGGGCACGGCAGTCTCTAGGGTAGGTATACATTAATATAAATAACAGTGTAATATGCTGTCCATAAATCAGTTAGGTATACATACCTACTAAACTAAACTGTCTTGGTGTTACATAAGTACATCTAGGTAATGCGTTTTTAATAGCCTCTTGAGTTTTCTTTTATTTTTTTCAAGTCTAATGGTTTCAGGCAAACTATTCAGTAGGTATGGGATACGCTTTTTGAGACTTCTGTCCCCATAGTAATTATTTATCCTAGGAACGAATAGTTTACCAGTCGTCATAGCCTTGGGAAAGAGTACTCAGAGTTATGTTTCAGGCAGCCGTGGTTATTAATAGCAAGTAGATACTTATGTTTCATGCTTACCGGTAATACCTTTACATTTGAGTTTACTTTTGTCGTTAACAAGTAATTTTAAAAATTTAATTTGCATGGCTTCTAATTTATCGATATTGGACTTTGTTGAGAGTCCAAAGCTGTCGAGAGCATAACTCAGTATGGAGTCTACCAACGACATATACGAACACCTAGTGTGCTAATAGTAACTCTGAATCTTAAATAAAATATAAAATAATTGCCGCTAATTCCCCTGGGTGATCGGGGTCAGGTGATTAATGTGGATAACGTGAGGTTTGTTAGCTTCAGATACGCCTGAAGGGCAAACCGCCTAGAGATAGGAGCCCCGCTTACCGGAGCTCCATCGAAACTGCTAATTACGAAAAACAATGTTAGATAAGAATTCTTTTTTCGATAGGTAGTGGAGTCCAATAAGGTTAGAACTGACTGGGAATAATTTTTTGACTTACTGGAATAATTCTTATAAAAAACGTTAGGTCTATATTTCGTTGCATGTTTGACAAAAATAAATAGCAAGACACCTTTCTAAAATTGTTTCGTCCCTAAAATAACTAAAATACTTGACTAATTGAACAGGCGTAGAGTAGAGCAATTTATTATCGTGCTGTCAAACTCACACGCACGTGCAGTCGAGTGCAAAAAGATGTATAAATCTTTTCACCTTGTACCAACGTACGTAATTCGGTAAATTACGTTCACCTTGCGGATGCAGGAGTGGAGGAGGGAAAAACCAACAGAAATAATTAGTATTGTAACCATCTGCGAGGATATTACGGTTTTCGCTTTACTTTCAGAGAAAATCCGATTTTTCACATACTATCCCGAAATCATAATGTGATATGATAAAAGAAAAAATATTAAATAAATAATATATAATAAATAATAAAATATAATATAATATTTGCAGAAGCTATTTCCTGAAAATATATTCTTAAAAATTTAAGTGTCTATTTCCATGGAGTGCCGATTCTCAGCCCAGAGTGTGCCGTGGAGTCTTTACATATGACATATATTCACGCCTCTATCCCTAAAAGGGGTAGACCACTTTTAGCATAATGTGGGTATAAAAGATCGACAAAACGTGATATCGTAGTCATAGAGGAGTTTTTAGTGGATATTAATACCATCTAACTCGGGTCCGCGGTTTGCAGGATATCTTCACGACAAAATAAGTGTTCCGTTGAGCCAATTTTGGGACCGAAAACAAAAAGAAGGCCCTTTGTTGGAAGGTCAGACGGCAGGCTTTCAACAAAAACCAGCCCCTAAAGTTATTGAGTTGGGTGCTCCGGGCTTCTTTATGTTTGAGTTAACGAGCCTGATTATCTATGTATACTAAATATAATTAAATACTTCCTACATACACACACTTCACACCTATACACATCCACACACACAACACACACACAATCAAATCTACTATCTGTTTTATTGTTGTAAGTACTTTTTAACCTACGAGTACCCTTGGGTGATTTATTGATTCAATTGATTGCCTTTGAATACTCTAAATATTGTTTGTCAAACATCTAAATTAGGACATAACATACGGGGAACAGCACTGCTTATCCTAAAGCTCAGGTCAGGTACCTATTTAGGAAGTAGAGTCTCTAGTTTCTAAGACAAAGTTTGTAAAGGTGTTTCTGAAATAAAGTTATTCTTAATACTGATATTATAAAGAGTAAAAGTCTGAGATTGTACCTTGCATGTTTTGGGTAATCTCCGGAACTGGTATACCGATATCAAAAAATATTTCACCTGCGTGTAGAGTGAACTTTATGCTTATAGGATATACTATGCCGCAGGTTTTCCTGCGTTCTTCACAATACGCGGGCGAACCCGCGCGGCCAGCTTATGTTGACTATTTTGAACCAGTTAAATTGATTCGCTGTGTTAAAGCTGAGCGGTTTTGTAACGTTTTGTAAGCACGTTAGGTAGATCAAAACGTCACTTTTCGTACAGGCAAATGACAGTTGTGTTTAATTTCCTCGGTCTTTGGATAAGTTGGACAGTTGGACCCAGCTGGATCACTGCGCCGCCGTATCCGCACAAGACGGCGCCGCGGGCTATCTCGATTTTTCTCGTACTATCCGTCTCTCTCTTATTACACTCTCGCACTCTCTTATCGCACTTAAAACAAGAGGTGTATTGCGAGAAAAATCGAGAGTATGTCGCGGCCGTCGCATGATAGACGTGCTGGCCGACGGCCGTACTCACAGATAACACAACAAGCCTATAGATCAAGCATCGACGTTATTAAAGATGCCATAAAAAATAATTCCGAATCGGTTTTGGCGTCTTCGAGCAATCGAGGAACATACATAAAATATAAAAGTTTCCGACGAATTAGGAACAACCTTTTTGAAGTCGGTTTAAAACATTTCCAAATTTTCATAAATTTAATTAACCCCTTATTTTATTTATCTTTACATACAAACGAAATCCGTTTCTTTCTTTAATTGTTCCATGAAACACACCAGTATTTTCCCGTCACTTCGACTTGAATTACGTTATTTGTTACTTTACACAGTGTACGCAGTAACCAGTATAATGACTTCGTTATTCGTTTGTGCATGTGATGAAATGTGGTAACTATTAGGCCCCTACGAAAGCGGTTCGTTGAAGCTTTCTTAACTTTGCTTTTTAGATTCATACATAGATTCAAGCCTTCACTCCCAAAAGTGGTAGGCAGAGCATATGAAGCTTATGTTTCAGTGCCACTTTTAGCATAAATAAGGGTATAACAGATCGACAAAATGTGACATCGCAGTGATCGGATGCTAGCTCATCTCCCACAACATACTTCTACCCTGTTCCCTTAGTACGACTCTTAGGAAAAAAATGACTTACTTTGATATCGTATAAACGGACTGGCATTGGACGGACTTTATCTCCGACATTATTCTGAAAGAAAGATAAAAAAATAATTGGGTGTCTATCTTACACGAATCAAACCAGAGCGATAGTATGCTCAATAAGGCCATGGTAGAAAGAGTGGAAAGTAGGTTATCTTCATACAAACATACCGCGCGCGGCTTGTATGTTTGCGCCATAGTATCTATGCGTCGCCGCACGCACACTCAAACAAAATCTCGACTGGCGCACTGAGAAACGGGTCGAGATTTTGTTTGAGTGTGCGTGCGGCGGCGCATAGATACTATGGCGCACACATACAAGCCGCGCGCGGTGCGTTTGTAGACGATAACATACTTTGCACTCTTTCTACTATGATAAGGCTATGGGTACTAGACGACAATACTATTTAATAGACACAAAAACTTGAATACTCACATAGAAAATAGCCAAAACGAAAAGTGTTGTAAACAGTATACACCTAGCTTTATTTTTATTATTATTGGCACCATTGCTAAGTACCCCGTGTGACCACGAGGCCAACAATATACATAACTAGTGACTCTGTCAGCCGTAAACCTCGCGAGACTGACTTGATCAATTTTTTTTTTAATTTCCAAAACTGAATCAATCAAAAATATTCTATATCACTATAGAACCTGCTCGCCAAATTTCACGAGATGGGTTGGGAAATGCTACCTGTAGAGGAGAACACCCGGATAGGCGGTGGACAATACGATAGAATGTTTGCCCAAGCTGAAATTCCGGTGTCTATTCAATATTACGTGATCGAAAGTCAAGTAACTGTTCCTTGGTTGTTAACTTCGCTCAGAAAAAAATACTCAGCTGGGAACTAAACGTCTCAGTTAATTATGGTTATACGCTTATGTCCTTTTTTCAGGACATGTCAGTAATGAGAGCTCCTCCTATGTTCTGATTATAGGGCCATCGGTCACTGGCTACCGCACTTTAATCGGTTAATCAATTTAATGGTGGCAATTAAAATAAAGGTCACTATATTAATGACATTATTTAAAGGACTAATTGCATTCAGTTTTTTCTTTAATTGATTTTTTGCGAATTTAACGCTCATGCATGAAAAATTACAACTGACTTCAACTTAATCTGGAGAATTTTGAAAAGTAATTCAATGTATATCGCGTTACTACGGGCAAAAAAAACAGTAGGTTGTGTATCTTTCCTTCTTCAGTATCTCTCCTCTTAGATATGACTATTATTTGAATATAGATAATGTTTCAAATTGCATGCGTTAAAAACATTATTACACACATGAACTATCTTAAAAGGCAAAGAAATATAAAAGTGCATATCAAAAATAAATGTCTGCCCAAAATCACTTCCCGCATAATTAAAATCAAATAAAACCTAATAAAAAATCCCCCTCTCCTCGGCCATTTTAGTTCTATTTTGGGACCGTTTTCATGCTCCGATTTTACACAAATATGCCCCTACAATTAGTATCGGATGGTCACACCTTGAGACGATCCAAGAGGTTCGCTCTTGGACTCAATAGTATCTAAGGAAGGAATTGCTCATTTAAATTGATAGATGTTAGCGTGATGAGTTTCAGGTACGAATATTAAGGGTTTGAAGCCTTAATTTTCGATTATAGTTACAAGCTATATTAGCTTTAAAATTAGTAAATAAGAATGTATGTACATAAATACATCAACATCTGGTATATATTTTAATTTACGTAGGTTAACTAATATTCTTGGCAGCAAATAATTGCTACATTTTACTTAATAGTATACGAATATGATGATTGGGTAATATAGGCTTAGTTATCACAAGATGACTGAGCATTGTATTATGTTAGTATTGGGCGAAAATAACTTCAAAATATGGATAGTTAACGGAAGGGGTTTGGTATGTAAAATGTTTCGATTTCTAGGTCATGAGTAAGAGATTTCAATTTAGATACATTAAATGTAGCTTAGATGTAAGCTGCATTAAGTTGCGGTTATAGACTAAAATCTAGACTACAACTAAACATGTAGAAAACTCATTTCCCGGCCATAATATTCCGGCTGAGTGTACTTATTGCGGGGTAGTTAGAGAGATGAGTTTACGGACAGAGCGGCGCCAACAAAGGGGAAAAATACCCACATAATGGTAAAAAGATGTTATCGATCGGTACGGCTCGGAGACGCGGGCGGATAGAAATATAACATTTATTGAGGTAGGGATAAAGACTGTTTTCAGGTGGAGCTCAACTTAGTGTGGTGCTGGACGCTAGAGGAAGGGATAGCGGGCGGCTTCGAGGCGGAGCTGACTTTTTCTCGGGACACGGACGGAGCAACACATCACTGCACACGGGACGCGGGGCGAGACTTCATCTTCCTTCGAGGCGGAGGGGACTTTTGTTTCGAGCGACGAGGACGAGCAGCCGAGTCCACCTTACGAGACGCTGGGTTCGTGTCGCATTTATTTAAAGATAAAATCTGGTGAGTGACCTTTACAATTTCTATATTAAGTGATTCTGAAACTTAATAAATTGATTTCTGGAACTATAATCTAACCATTTCAACGTTATCATACTTGTACTTGTGTGTCGAAGTCTAGTTATACGGGGTATAGTTTGCGAGACATGCTAGATAAAGTACGAGCATTTATACGCATAACGTATGGACGGGTCTATGCCATTAGTTAAATAACTGACGACATTACAGGAATGTAGGTTGTTCTGTACATATTACTAGCTGCATTGATACTACGGAATGCTAAGGTTCCGTGCGCTTTTACGGGATAAAGTGAACAATTATTATACGATATTCTAGCTATAGAAATCAACTCGGTCTGTGATACGCGTTATAGTATAAGAGTAGGCTGTTGGTGCGGATAAGCGAATAATACATCTAGTGTATATTATTATCTAGTGGTTAATTATGGGTACGGATGAGTGGTTTCTTTATTAGATGAACGTAACCGAGTAATTTACTTATGTACACCTGTGTCTGCGTGCTCAGTGTCGCGACAACCATATCCACAGGGCACATTGAGGACCCTGGCCACACGAGAATTCACCCGAATAGGGGTTTCTTAGTCAGCAGAGATGTGCCCGCACTGCTGCGCCAGTCATAAATGTGTAGACGGAGTGAGTTGCTGAGAGTTTTCAATCTTGCAAATTGAGGGATTTCACCGTCGAGCTCCCGTCTTAGTCCTAGCTAACCTCTTAACAAGGGGTGCGGTTGCGTTGGTTTGTGAAGTGATCAGATATAAGTACTTATAGCTATATTGTGTGGGATTCCTTTGTTAGATGAACGTAACCGAGTAATTTACTTATGTACACCTGTGTCTGCGTGCTCAGTGTCGCGACAACCATATCCACAGGGCACATTGAGGACCCTGGCCACACGAGAATTCACCCGAAGAGGGGTTTCTTAGTCAGCAGAGATGTGCCCGCACTGTAGCGCCCTCTCATGGATGTGTCAGCGAAGGTGAGGTTGGTGAGGCCTTTCAGTCTTGCAAACTGAAGGGTTTCGCTGGCCAAGCCGTCGTTTTGCCTTAACCGAGGCTTCTTATCGTGAAGCTGGCTATGTTGGTTTTACAAGGAAATCCAACACATTCGCTTTTAATAACAGCAATAATTAAGTAGGTCTCTTCTTAGGTGGGGTTATTACCATCGGGTTCTCAATAAAGGTATCACAGTGGATTGGTAGTTAATTATCATTCGTCAGCTCAACTGTGCATTGTCATACATCTAAAACACCTTGACTATAAAGTGCCTTTGAGTTGATTGGGTGAGATTGGTTGCTAAGACACTGTGTTACATCCATTGAGATATTTTGGGGTATGTATTGTATTATAAATTGGTTAGGTAAATGTCCGCACTAATTTGTATTAAATTTGATAGGAATAACGATAGCGTAGGCAGAACCAACAGTTGAGGTGGGGGATTACCTGTGAGTACGAGCGGTCGCAGGCGAGCGAGAGGCAAGCGCTACAGTTCGCGAACAACTCTAAGATTCATCGTTAGGGAGAATCGATATTACGCTAGACATTGCGTCATTTATGTACCTGTAGGTAAAATATGCACTAATATTATATTTCAGTAGATTACTGTTGTATCATCATCAATATCTCGCTTTCTTCATAATTATTTTTATTATTAGATCATCGCGTCATCATCAATAGCGATCTCAACATGGCCAACACAAGTTGACCACTGTTGTATTGCGAATCTATTTTAAAGGGCGTCGCCTACGACATAGCGTAACTTAACACTTCCCACAATTTAGTATAACAAGGAATTCATGCCTACATTAGCCTCCATAGTTGTGCATCGCTTAATGAAACTATGGATTTGTAGATTAATTCTAAGGAACTGGTATATTTGTCTTACTTAAGTTTAAAGGTTCTACTGCTGAAATGAGTTTATTGTACAATTTCAACTAACGTGTAACTTTTCCTTTATAGAAATACAGCCTCCATTCTTCTCGAAAAGGGCCTGGGTCTACTCACGCAATGCGGGACCTCCACTAGACGCGATCACACGCCAAGCCACTTCACCAGCGCGAATCACGTATAGCTTAGGTCTAAATAGGTCTTCGAGGTTAGGTTCCAGAGATAATCATTCCTAGGTTAGATTACGGCATTGTAGGTCTGGAGTCGGATGGTTTTTTCTTTGACCGAATCTCTTTCCGTCCGACAATATCCTAGGAGACGATTTGGTCTGTTAAAGTACTCAAGCTCGATTACTTTAACATAAATAACCAGAGATTCTGTAGCCGTAGGATAGATTTATCTAGACTAGATTAAAACTCAACCTTTCTAGTAGGATCGGCCGGAACTAACTCGGTTTTTCTATTCGCTTTGGTACGAGTTAGTATTTATAGGATCAAAGTGGATATCCAGCACAATCGAGTCTTGATTTTACTGGATTAATTAATCAAAGGTTCTTTAGCTTCATAACAACCAAACTAATTCGATATTTCTATGGTAAATAAATGATTTATTTTCTCACTACTATCAGTTTAATTTTATTCAATAGCTTTTCCTTCAGGTAGGATTCCATTTTCGTACGAATAGAGGCTTCTCAGGAGCTTCAGCTTACAGCTAGGGGTTAATTTAAGTTCAGAATAGGCTAGCATAAGGAGTCAGCCATTTTTTAAAAGGTTGAACCGTCACAACCTCGCATTCGGTCTGATATAATTTTACTTTTAAGTACATTTCGTGACAATAATAAACTGAACCGAGCATTCAAAAACCAGCTCTGCACCCATCATTTTAACATCTACACTCCCTTAATTATAAATCCCAAGACTGAATTGAAAGTGGCGACCGAAAATAAACTTTAAAGGGCTGGTTTAAAAGTTGAAGTTGGAGTGTGTTTCATCGCCAAGATCACAATCAAATGTCTAGTAATTAGTTGCAAGCATGACGCTGAGCTCGGATAATTTCCGCCGAGAACGTTCAAAAGGTATCATTTGTCATTCCGTGGCGCGAACTCCAGCCACCAGCTCCAAATCAAAACGTCCTAATCGCCAACAGAATCTGTTCAAATACTGCCTTTTCTTGCTTGACTGTTGTTGGAAAGCGGACGCAGGCACCTAATTTATCCGAGTTATTTATTTCCTCTGTTATTTATTTAGGGAAAAGTTCACATTAATCACAAATGAGGAGATTTTATTTACATATTCGGGCTTTGATCGCAGGGAGCTGAATGTTTTACATTTAATTAACGAGTACGTTAGGCTTTGAGTGGGAAGAAACGGAGAAGAAATTCGACATTGTTTCGAAATTGTTATTTCCTTACTTTTCGTGAGGACGGAATCTTTTATGACTGAACCCTTTTGCGTAAAGCACCTTGTGTGCTGCTGAAGGAACAATAGGGCTCTATTTATTATGTAATCGTATGGCGATCTATATAAGAGTCATAATGGCGAAAACAAAAGCTATCTCTTCGGTTCAAGAAAGCAAGGGCACCGAGCTTTATTTATTTTTGTGAATAACTTGATGATAGTAATTCACGAATTTTACAAATTATACGAAAAAGTTAAGTAAATAAATATTAGGGGACAATAAATAAAAATCTTACACAAACAACATTTATGCCCATCACACGAATAATTTCCCTTACCGGGAGTCGAACACGGGACCTTCAGCTTCGTTGGCAGCGTCACACCCACTAGGCTAACTGGTCGGCCGTTTAGTTTTGGAATTACTATGATTATCCTCTCTCTCTCCATCATCTGATCAGCCTGGTGGTGACATAATCAATCAATCAATCAATTGTTTATTGCGATAACATAGTTACATAAGATGACATAATAAATACAAAGGTATTGCATACTTTGGCTTATTCACCGAAATTACAAATGCATGCCAATACAGCTCATTCGGATAACAAGAGACTGAAAAATGGTTTGCAAATTAGTATAACTTTCATGTATTCAAGTAAAATAAACAGTTGTACTTGAACATACACCCACACAGCAAATATACAGCTGTTCGAACGGTAAAACATTTCGCTTGCAATTAACTACCTACCTACTAAAGATAATAATAATATGTGTGATAAGTGACGTGCAATTTCAACCCCGTTAATAATCTACTATTTCTCAAACATGCTCGGAAATGTACGCGTTAATATCACGAAATGAAGACGTGAAGTTTCTTGTTTATGGCTCCCTACATTACTTCTTGGCCTTACGCCAAGAAGTAATGTATGAAAACCCTAAGTAAAACCATTATTGTCCGCTACTCTAACTTTTTTAATTTGCTTACTAATATTAAACTGACAAAGGAAAATTTACATACTGCCAACCACCACTAGACACTGTAAGCATACTTGCTTCATAAAAAAAATAAAAATAATCTATGGTACTATACTTTAAGTGCGGTTAAACATGGTGCTCGAACGGCTTGTTCAAATGGCATGTTTAAAAAATAAAAAAGGCGCAAACTACCTATTAGTTCATTGATTACCTAGTATTTATTTTAATTTTAATATTTCCTCACATCGTTTGAGAAAAGTACTATACAATCCTCGGCCGGAACAGGGATTGCTGGACTCGTTGTATTCGGCCTCGTCTACGACTCGGCCGTCTACCCCAATCTCGTCCAGCAATCCCTTACTTCACGGCCTCTGCAGTAATCTACTATTTAGCTCCCGACAACAAAGTCACTATTATTTCACACGGCGCCTCTTTTCAACAATGTCAAGTACCTATTAGCAAAAAGCCAATTGTTGGCTTCCCTCGTGTTATTCTTAGTAATGAATTAGTATTGGCATGTTAGTAGCCTTGAATAGCTGCTAAGCAGCCAAGCGACTTTTTAATAGAATTCATGGAAACCGTCAAGGAATCCAAAGGCATAGTAACTACTTAATTAGAATATAGGAATACAAAGTAACTGAATCGGAAGTCCAGTCCTCCAAGCTCTTTAACTGTTTTGTGCGTAAAAAATGCGAAAGTATCAAAATATTAAATACTACTATATCGCTGTTTTTCATACTTGTATGTTTGTCAATGTGTGAATATCACATTATTTCTGTGTACTAAAAACACATCTTAGGCTGAGTGAAACATTGTAAATATTGTTTTTGTTTATATTGTTTTTCTCTGTATACATTTTTTTTTTCTCCTTATAATATTATAGTTATTGATTAGTAGATTGCTCTTTAGTTGCCTGCTCAATATAATTGCCTTGCAAATTCCGCTTTGCTTAAATTCATGTGTCTTTGACATCTGTGATTGACACAAAAAAACTAAACAAATTTTAGCTAAAATAGATTTGTTAGGTTTTATGAACTTAACTGAACTAATATTTAGCTAAGTGGGTAGTAAATAATGATATACATTACTGTCGCGTTTCTATAGGCACATTTTCCACCGTCCGGTGAATTTGACATGGCGTTAATGGAACACTGTCGCTCCGGGCAATTGACCACCAGTCAATTACTGTCATATGTCAAGCTTCCAGTAATGGCGATTTGATGTGCTGGCTAATTTCATGAGCACCAGTTTTTGCCGTCACGGTGGATGGCACGTTTCGGTCAACGTTATTCGAGCGATGTCGAAAGGGGGCTAGTTTTTGTGAATAGTCGAAGTGATATACCATATTTGTTAAAAAATTCTGACCCTGCTTTTAACACTACTAATTAATCTAACTATCCTTCCATAATATCAAGCTCCGCGATCATTAACGGTTGAATTAAACATCTATTTCTATATATGACGTTGCAATGAGTGCTAAGGTACTGGCTGAAAATCAGGGCTGTATTAGGTGTCTGACACCACAGCATTATGCTGAGCGAGTATCCGGTTCACTGCCGCACAGACACACTTGTTTTATGTGTTTTTGTTTATATTGTTGTTTAATATTTATGTCCTGTTTTTTACTTAATAAATGTGTTATTCTTTCTTTTTGCCCTCTATGCCTGTATAACCGATTGTATTCCGAAATTAGCCTTCACTATTTTAACGTAAGCCGGGTGATTCTAACTTTGAAATCGCTTTTGAATCTTTTAACTTTGTTTTCGTTGCAGCTTTAACACCGAATAGTATTCTATCGAATTCGTATTTACCACAACACAGATTAAATTATGTTAAGTATACATAAGTATTGACTGTGCTTCCGTGGGCAAAGGAAAACATAAAGTTTAACGCAACTAGAAACTTGATGAAATCTATTTTTCTTCCTGAACTACCTATCGTAGTTCTAATTTTTACCTCAAAGGGTAAGCCACTTCATTAGTAATGACTAATGAAGTGGACGTACGTCTCGATGAAACATTTCATTCGTATTGAAAAAATAGTGTTTGTGTGTGTGAAGTCATCTCAGTGGTTACCGATGGCTTGGTGTGAATACATATCTTTTAAAAGCTTGAAAGTACTTTTAAAGGATGTTGGAGATCCGTAGCAAAACCTCAATAGTTTTCAAATGTACGAACTCCTCGCAAAACCCGATGTCCATCTATTTAAGACTCAATTTACAACCCTCGTTAGTGCCTGATTTGCCTGTTATTATTAAACGAGCAGATACGCCTCAATTAGCATCCAACACACACGATGGATGGACGCAAATTACAAGACACCACGACAAATGGCCGGACTCGCCATACTTTGGATGAGCTGTCGTGTGGCCATTATTAACGTGGGGAGCAAATAGTCTGCCCCGCTATTCTGTTACTTCTTTTAAGCTCTAACGTTCACCCCCAAATATAACTTGGCACCGCGATTCGTAGCAACTAAGCGTGTTCAGAGGTCTAGTTTCGTTAGGCGTGACGGGTGATCTGAGGCTCATTAGCGCGTTCCGAAGAACAGCGCTGGTCGTACGTATTAAAGCTTGTTTACACGTTGTGAAGTAGCAAGTGCATGTGAGAAGTGCAGGTGTAAAGTGATTAGTAATAACAACGTGTAAACGGTCACGCTGTTAAGTGGCAAGTGCGAGTGCGAAGTGCGAGTGTGAAGTAAAGTGAATAGACGCTCGGTCTATTTTTGCCTGTTAAGTAGTTGCCCCCGCACACCCGCGCACTCCCCGCACTCGCAGTCTCATCCTCTAAACACCTTGTAAACAGTATCATCTGCTTGTTAAGTGCATAGTATGGTATAAAAATGAGGTGGACTGAGGAGCAAACGTTGAAATTCGTAATGGAATACATAAAGTACGAGTGCCTTTGTAACATTAATTACAAAAGTGCAAAATGTTGCAAACGCCGTTAACAAGCCAGACGTACAGAGTGAATTTGATATTTTTGGAAAGAGTATTGCTGCTCAATTAAAGAATATGCCTTTAGATACAGCAATTGAAGCTCAAATGTTTATTCAAAATTATTTATCAGAAATACGTTTAACGACTCTCCGACGTACTATGTACAACTCCCAGCACTCATCTGCGTCTTCGTCACAATCCAACTATACCATTGCACAGCCGTCACCTTCACCTCAAACATCAACTTCACCGCCTCCGGCACCTACACCTACTCCACCATCCACTATCACAACGATGGATTTATTATCCCAAGCTTGGTACGCTACCAATAATGAAAATTAAATTAATGCCAGGGATTATAAGTTACCACAGTTTTTTGGCATTCAAAGATAATACATTTTGATTACTATTATTGTCTTGTTACTTTACTAACCTTAATACAATCCTTTAGGGAATTGTATATAGCATCAGCGATTTCAGGAATCATCGACGATACGAGTATAGCTGCTTTCGATACTCTAAATAGATGTGAAAGAGTTCTTAAACTGCACCCAGTGTTAATCATGTACAGAAATATCTGGTTTTTAGGTTTCTCGATTTCAACTAAAACCTCATTCTCGATTTCTGAAGCGATCACCGCGACTATACTTTTTAAAATATTTCGTTATTCTAATCGTTGTTCGTCCTCTATTTTCTTCTACGCTTTACACTTGCACTTGCACAACTAAGCAATGTGTAAACGATTTCTTAACACTTAACACTTATCACCATAAAAACATGTTAACTAATCACTTCTCACCTGCACTTGCTACTTCACAACGTGTAAACAAGCCTTTAGATAACGGTGGCAAAATCATCTGGGTACGGCTGCTATGAGCACAATTTCTTTTGATTCTTTCATTGGGAAATGCATGAAGCAGCTGCCCGCGTGGCTGCGTCCGCGTATTACTATCAGCCGCGACTTTGCCGCGTATTGTAAAGTACGCAGACATCACCCCGCGGGATAAAACCTATAATCATCCAGAAAGTCCATTATACACGCAGGAGTAAAAAGTTTTGGAATTGGATAAGCGGTCCCGGAGATTATTTACATACAAACTTATAAACAAAGCCACAATCTCACAGACCTTTTCATTTCCATTATCGAACGAGGGAGCGAAGCAAACGAAGTTCTAAGCTTCAGCTTGGGCCAGACATCATTTGTTTGTCCAGATGCTGCGCTTTCCCGCTGTTTTCCTCTACAGGTTGTGTTTGTCAACCGGTTTTCGTGAAATTTTGTGTTAGTAAATATTTTTTTTGTCGCAATCACTAATTAAAAAAAAGCTATAAAAAAAAAGTCTCAACGTCATGCAGGTAAGCTCACGAGTTCTACAGCTCACAGAGACACTAGTTATAGTATAGACAAACGAGGCGGAGCCATAGAACAAATTTACGTGATTTTTTAAGTGGAGATAGTTGAAGGGATGGAGAGTGACATAGGCTACTTTTTGTCTCTTTCTAATGGGGGGTGAAAGTTTGTATGGAGCTACGATATAAACGAGTTCCACGCGGACGGAGTCGCGGGCAGAAGCTAGTTCTGTATAATTGTGATAAAAAAATGGTTTGTAGTTCCGGTAACCTCTCACAAACATATAATGCTACATCCTCACAAATTTTACCTCTTTATGATATAAGTATTAAGGTACCTTTTGTATGAAATAGGGCCTAGAATCTTTAACAGTTACACACCAGTGTAATAGTGGTTCAAATAAGACATAACGTCAGTAACTATTAGTCATATAGATATACATCGGCGTATCTTAACATCAGACTTTGACGGATGAACGTTACGCAACGTGAATATAGTTTCTTTCCAAAGGCGTGGTAGTTGCACAGATTTAAGTTCCTGTTTGTATGTATAAAATATTGCTTAATCGTACATAGGTGCTTGCGCGACTTCACCCACGTATTACAAATAACGCAGACAAATCCGCGAGATAAAATATGGCCTTTTACCATTCAGAAAGTCCACACGCAGGTGAAATAATTTTCAAAATCGGATAAGCGATTCCGGAGGTTACCCATTACCAACAAACTTACATTTAACAATGCTTTAACATCTTACATACTTTCCCCCTTTGTTAACTGATTAGTATAGAATAGATAACATAAGTAAGTTATATAACAAAAAAGGAGCGTATGCTCGAGCTAATCCCTTTTAAGGATCTCCACCAGATAATATGTTTGTTCTTGAATACACCCAACATATTAAACTATTTTGGGGAAATAATTTGGCTCCAGTGTCAGTAACCATGTCATCATGACTCAGTGTTGATGCAATGAAGCAAGAACAGAGATCTTTTCCAAAATTAGTCCATTTAAGTAGTTGTATAATCTCAGAATTCTTATTTCAGTTTAGCTCAGTGAGGTCTTTGATTTGGCGCGGTATTTATGCCAAACGGCATTCTAGCGAATTCATATTTCTCCTAACACGGTATTATGAAGTCATTAGTAATGTACCAATACAAGTTTCCAAAGGTAAATAGCGAAGAATCGTCTTAGTTTCAAAAATGAAAACATTAGTGAAATTCAACTCGGCAATTACGATGAGATCTGATATTTGTTTCGTTTATAGAACCTGACATAGAAATAGTATTCTTAATTTAAGTTCGTTCGTCGCAGGGAAATACATACAAGTGTAGTCACAATTTTCCATTCATCCATTTGTCCATTTTTATCTTTAAACAACAAAAATAAGTAGAATTTAGATGGATTCCCACTATTTCATGAAGTATGTTATAATTTATTTTTACCGTCAAAATACCAATCCCAAGTTTTGGTACCGTTGCATTACAAATACAGTATCAATGACGTTATGATCCAACATGCCAATTCGAAACAGGCCAATAAAAAGCAGATTTCTGTACTCCGTCAGTCAGAACTTGCATGCGGCTATGTGGCGTGCCTACCATGGCGTGATGTGTCAAGGCTTCTCGGAAACATACTTTAATAAACATTTTTTGTACCAGCTTTTTGTGGGACCTTAATTTCTGAACGGAAGGAGGTAATGATGATTTTTTGCACTTGTGACCTATTAGGCGGTTTGGATAGCGGAATTATGTTTGAATAATGAGGGATGAAAGCTTCCAGGCTGGCATACATGTTTGCCTTAATTGAGAAGGGCATTGGTAAGATGGTTTAGGTATGTAGAGAGGATAGACGAATGAAGATTAATAAAGAGAGTGTATGAGGGAAACGTGGAGGGTATAGTTGGAATTGGACGGTCTGGTTTAACGGGACAACCTCGTCGAGCTTTTATCGACCAAATCGGAGAAATTCTGAAGAAAGGTCAGGTCAAGAGTACCTATAACCGACGAGCATGTACAAATAATGTAATGTAAGTGGATGAAGCAAGTAAGGTTTATCAAGATCGTAGCAAATGGAAATCCGTGACCTCTGCCTACCCCTCCAGGAAATAGGCGTATTTATGTATGTGTATGTATGTATTGTTGTAGTATAAAATTTGTTACTATTTGTGAGAATTTGACAAAAACTAACAAAGGTCCATAGTTCTAGCTACGGTGAAGCAGGACAGTCCCAACGATCAGGAAAAAATAAAAAAAACGGCCAAAGAGTTTCTATAGCCGGTTGGTCACTGCCAAATTAAGAGGAATGCCTACCTGCGATTTTCCCATACAAACGCTCTCGACTGTTTCCTCTCTGGTTTTTGAACATAGAGCAATGATTTTTTCAAATAAGATCAATATCATCAATATCTATGCCGCTATGTTTTGCTTTTTTGGATATATTTATTTTAAAGAAACTTACAGTGCCTTGAAAATCGCAAAAACGGCTTAATTGAATTGGCTGCCGAAAAAGGCGCAGTTTACAAATATAACAACAAATATCAAGAAAATCAAAACAAAGCGGCGTAGATTATTTCTTCTTCTTGCAGTTCCCAAATTTGTATAATGATTGGTTGCGTTTTGGAGGAGGAAACAGTCGAGAGCGAAACCTCGATTTTTGAGTTTTTTGCGTGGGATTTTTAGTCCGAGCTGCAGTTGTCCTTATCGCACGAATTGGTCCTCCCGCCCACAGCAGCGCGACAGAAACATTGCGTCAAAAATTCGAGATTTGAAAAGTTGCTCAGCTAGGCATTGCTCTTAAGGGTTTAGTCTGATTTGCTTATAGTTTTTTGTTGCAAAAAATAGAGGACTTGGAGACCATTGAAATTTTAACCCACACTTATTTTCACGATCAATCCAAAAACGGAGACAATCTGTTTTTATACTTTAGCTTTAATGTGAGTGATAAAGTTAACGGCCTAGTACTCAACGTGGGCAGTCTATGTCAAAATAATATGGGTTATATTTATATTCGAACTTAGGGAATTTTTATTAATTCTAATTTAAGTCAAGTCACTTTGAAATAAAGTGCCCAATGCCCATGCCATGCAATACATTTAAGTGCAAAATTGAGTACTAGGTTGTTTACCTTAGCTCTCGTTTTGAGCAGTGTAGACTTAAAATACTGTTTACTTTAACTGCGTCTATGTTATTTCTAATCTGCTGGGTGAGAATGGCGTAACTCAATTAGTCTCATTGCGACATAGATCTTTATTCTTCTAAAGCCTGATACTCATTTGCCTCCCACGTCAACGCGTATGACATAATAAAATTTGTTATTTTATCAGCCAATTAGATCAGGTTTCTAAAGAAATTGTTGCACGTTGTTAAATTATCAGTACTTTATTGCGGTTTGTAAATTCATAATTAAATGGATGGTCGAAACCGGAATTTTTCGGTATTCGGCCTACACTTCGGCATACAAAAGTATTCACGTCTCCGCCGCGCGGTTAACCGAATATACCTGTACTAAAGAATGCTTTAGAATGGGTCGAGCGCATAGCTAGAGTGGTGGCTGGCTGGTGGAGTGGCTGTGGGCCCTTCAAGAAAATACAGAGAGGTCGCTACTAGTAGAGGTGAATGTGATTACAAGATACTCGTCTTCGGTCACTGTCCTCGTAGCTCAGTGGTGAGAGCACTCTACCGGAAATAGAGGGGTCAAATAGGTTCGAGTCCTGTCCAGGGCTACAGACGATGATGGTTTATTTTTCCATTATATTCGTTCTCTCTTTATCATATCGTTTATATCTACACCAGCTGCCCACGCGGGTCCGTCGGCGTCTTACAGGGAACCCAGGCGGCGTCACGGGACAAAATATAGCATGTCCATCTTAAAGGTACATTCTATGTACTGGTAATTCTATTTTATTTTATTCGGATAGCGTTACCAGCTTCATACAAACTTACAATCACACATACCATTTTCTTCTTTCTTTATTGAAAGCCGCTATGGAACATTTACCTACATGTCTTGAGTATGTAAAATAATTGATACACCCCATTATTAAAAGTTAACTCGCTTAAGACTATATGAGTTGGATTCTAAAAGTTACTCTTTATGACTAAGCATCCGAAATGAAAGTGACATGGCTTAAAAACGAGTGAAGAAAAAATCTCTTAGTTCGAATTTAACCCATATTGCTTTGACATAAAGTGGCCATGCCATAAACTAGTGCAACCTCACGTACTAAGACGTTTACCTTAAGTAATAAAATAAAGTTTTTAAGAAAGAAATTCATAAAAGAAAATTCGGTTTCGGCCTAACATCCCAGCACTAATAGAACACCGGTGGCGCCGTCAAACGAAATTGATTCGTAACATATGAGCATAAAATCTATTTTCGGACGTCATTTGTCGTGCCCGCTAACAAATGGAGTGTCTCGCTGGGACGTGTGTGACGGGTTTAGATCGAGTGTAGTTGACGTAGTAAAATCTGAAACGTTCGAATTTCAAATCTGGAGCGTTTATTTTTAATTTTAAAACTTTCGCTTGGAATGAAGCCGTTACTTAAAAAATGTTTTTCACATCTGCTATTCAGAAAATAGTCAAAAATGTACTTTCCTTTCTGTTTTTGCCTTCAGAAAAGAATTATTGTTGCCATCAAATAAGCAACTAAAATGTTCCTCATAGAGGGTGTAAAAAGCAGTAGGGGCTCGCCTTTGTACTTTGATCAATTGTGTGACATGTATAATTTTTTTAACATGTTATTGTGTAAAATAAAGTGCTTACATACATACAAGACACAATAAATCACATCACAAAAACAGAAAAACATATCACAGCCGGGGCGAAATAAGTTTCGTACCTAGGTTTTGTAAAGAATAGTCTTAAATGACTCATCAGCAGTCATTCAATTTGACGTCAAGTCTGTGTCTGTAAATTTAATCCTGATTTAACGAGCGAGCGAAGCGAACGAAGTTATCTGCTATTTTTTTCTTTTGTCCCTTTGTCTAGCTGTCCTAGCTGTTTTTCCACCGATTCTCGTGAAATTTTGTAAGCAGGTTCAATAATACGGGTGTAGACTCAAAATATATTATTACTCCAAAAGAAAGAAGACGCTCGCAGTTAGTGACGTCACAATCTGCGACCGTCATACAATCCTTTCATATGAAGACGCGTTTTGCAGAAAAGGGACAGAATATACTCCATAAAATTTTGATTACTTTGTCAGTATTTAACCTATTGTGTTGCTTTTTTCTCCATTTGACTACACATTTAATCCTTTTTAGAGAAAAAATAGTATTATTGATTATTTTATTTAGTGTCTACACACCCCTATTATGAAGTATTTTTGTTGACTCAGAATTTCAAAATAAAAAAGAAATTAAACACAGTCTAGCGAGTTCTACAGCGTTAGGTATTTGGCTCGCCAAGTATCTTGCGCTACAACGGATATATATATCACCTCCATTTTATTAAACATTGCAGCATTTACAGCTGACAAGATAATTTCAGAAATGTTAATAGCTTAATGATAACTTTACGCGAGTCGCAATAAAACAAGATGTTTAAATTATTTCAAATTATCACGCCAAGTTTATGTTTTGTACAAAACGTCCCTGTTACGTATACTGCACATGCAACATACGTGTTTTATAGTAACAATGCTTTTATGATTCATGGCTTTCAGGACGGCCCGCGTGCCGATAGCGGCGAGATAGACTAGCCGTATCTTTCTAATTAGAACGCTTAGAAAGAGACCGATAGGTCGAATAGTCTATGTTAATAGCCGTGCTTGTATAGTCGTTCGGTTTGAGTTGTTTTTATATGAGGGATCATCATAATATTGAGAAAAAACAAATGCATATTCGAACGGTGATACTCAAGTTTTGCTAGATTTAGGGTCATGTCGCTGGTTACGCGACCACCTTCGGTTGGCGACCACCTAAAGGAGAAGGTTTTTTCTATTGAAGATAACATCAATTCTACACACCCTATTGACACAATGACTTGAAGGTACATGCATTTTTTTGTTGTTTTAGAATATAAATCTACTAAAAAACCGAGAAAATATCCTTTCAGTTCACCAACTCAGCTTAAGTGGTCGCCCACCGGCACATTAAATTAGGTGGTCGCTAACCGGCGAAATGACCCTACTATGGTCAAGAGGGAAGTATAGCTTTGCAGCAGCTAGCAGCTCACAACTGAAAATAGGTACTTCCTTGATGAAATTTCCATTTCGGGAACGGTTTCCACTAACGAAATCTTAACAAATCACATTGATTTTGATTTCGATCGCTTCAGCATAATAATATTCATATTCATATTCATATTCATATTCATTTAATCCATTGTTATCATGTTCATCAGCACATTGGTCTTACATTTTAGTCATAGTAGGTACATGATACCCTGCTAGGGCATACAATATAGGACATATTATACTACTTAATAACTAAATAAAAATTACAATTAAGTACAATAATTATCATGCAGCACTAGGTTAACTAAATTTAAATACAAGAGCAATTTTAAAAAAGTTGTTTGGTCATGTTAACATAGTTACTTGATGTCAAATAATTATTAATAAATTCATTATAATTCAGTATATTATGTCATGTTAGCTAAAGATTGGTCCTCAAAATATTCATCTACGGTATAATAACATGTCTCGATAAGTATCTTCCTTAATTTATTTTTAAATAATTTAATGTCACTTAATTGTTTAACAGTTTCGGGGATTTTCTTCATTATTTGGACACATCGATAGAAGGGACCATTTTTAACTATGGCAAGCTTGCTAGGCGGTAAGACAATTTGCTTTTTTCGTCTACTCTCAGGTTTGAATATTTCCGTTCCGTTAAATAAATATGGGTGGCTCTTGACAAATACTGCTGCCTCCATAATATACATAGAGGGTAATGTTAATATTTTAAGATCTTTAAAATGCTGTCGACAACTATTTGGGATACGTGTATTGGTCATAATGCGAACACACTTTTTCTGCATAACAAATAGTTGGTGAGCATCGGTGCTCTCACCCCACAGGACTACGCCGTAACTTAGCCAGGCGTGCGCGTATGCATAATAAGCCGTCATAGCAGATTCCAAATTGGTATTTACTTTTAATACACTAAGTGCATATACAAACTTTGCAAGTTTTGATTTAATATTTTGGATGTGCGATTTCCAGTTTATACCGGAGTCCAATTTTATGCCTAGTAAATTAAACTCACTGACTTCTTCGATTGGACTATCGTTGATATCTAAGTGCAAGTGCAACGGTCTCTTCTGAGTAGGTTTAAACTGAATTACTTTTGTTTTTGTTAGGTTAATGTCTAAATTGTGTTCATGTAGCCAGGTGGTGACCATGTTAATGATTTCTAGCAGGCGCGTGTTGCATTCCGCACTATCAGCACATCTCAATAATATAGAAACCTCGTCTGCAAACATAACGCACTTCGTGTTAATAATTTTAGGTAGGTCGTTGATGTATGCTAAAAACAACAGACAGCCGATCACACTCCCCTGAGGTATGGAGCATGAGGTATGCCGCATTTGCGAAGTGATTATATGCGTTTCTCCTGTACTGTTATCAACATGATCGAGCTGTACATATTGTCTGCGGTTTTCCAGATATGATTTAAACCACTTATGCGCGACTCCGCGGATTCCCATGCCGTATAGTTTTTTTAGCAAGATTTCGTGGGATACGCGGTCGTAGGCTTTAGTCATATCTAGCATTAGCCCCACCCCGTACTTTTTATCATTTTTGTAGTTTAGGGTTTCATGTATGTAACTAAATATTGCATATACAGTGGAGCGATTGGTTCTAAACCCATATTGGTTACTATCGAGTATTGAGTACTTTTCCAGGAAATTATAAACACGGTTCGACATTACCTTTTCAAATATTTTAGATATACTTGGCAAGAGGGCTATGGGTCTGTATTGGCACGGATTTTTACTGTCACCTCCAGGTTTAAGGATCGGTATTATTTTCGATATTTTTAGCAAATCTGGAAATACTCCTTCTCTAAGAGACTGATTTATTAAAAGCGTTAACGGTGTAATTAGTTCCAATATACATATTTTTATTAGTTTCGGTGGGATCTCGTCTATGCCGTAGCTTACTTTATTTTTTAATTGTTGCATTACGTTTTTAACTTCGCGTTCTGTTACTTGAGTAATGAATATGGAGTTAATAGTAGGGATGATAACCGAGCGGCCAGTGGGTGCGCTCGCGCCGGTGCAGCCGGCCGGCGGGGACTCACCAACCGCTGCGAAATACTCATTAAGCGTGTTGACGACATCGTGGGGTGATTCTACTATAGAATCTCCAATTTTCAGTAATAGGTTTTTATGGCGTGGGGTATTGTTATTTGTTGTGTTTTTAATTATACTCCACATTGATTTTATTTTGTTTTTTGACCGGCGCATTATTTTTATATAGTTTAGTTTTTTTGAAGTAATTATACATTTTTTGAGAATATTTTTATATTTTTTGTAATAATTTCCTAGCACCTCACTTTTTGTGTGGTTAGTTAAGATCCTTAGAAGCCGCTTATTTTTACAAGCTCGGCGGAGCCCGCTCGTTAGCCAGGTTCTATTATTATTGATAGGTTTTATAGTTATTTGTTTTATAGGAATATGGTCGTTCAAGTTTTCTTGTAGTGTAGTATGGAATATGTTATAATTACTGTTTATATCGCTACTAGGGGAAAATATGTCATTCCATTCGATGTTTTTAATTCCTAATCTAAAACTTTCCATATTATTATGATTAAATAACCTCTTTTTAATATAGTGTAATTTTTTTACTGATTTTATTCTTTCAATTTGATAGGCATAAATAACGCTTTTATGATCCGAAAGTCCGTTTTCTGTGACGGTTATTTCGTAATCAGATTTATTTGTGAAAACTAGGTCAATACAAGTGGAAGATATGCTATTTTCTCTAGTTGGTTTGTCAAGTGTTTGGTGTAGGTTACATGACAACATTTCATTTAAGAGTAGTTGTGATTTTAATGAATTTATAGCTATATTAATATTTAAATCTCCACCTATAATAAGTCGCATTTTTTGCTCCTTTAATTTAATTTTAGACAATAGCTTATCTAGAATATCAAAAAATACATTATTATTCCTATCTGCTCTATATATATTTACTATTAAAACATTATATTCAGGTATTTCTATAGCACATAATTCTGTTATATATTCTTGAGACAATTCCTTTATATCCGTCCTCGCACAATAGTCCAGTCCTTTTTTTGTCAGAATCGCCACACCGCCTCCGCGCCGCTCCTGTCGATAATACGCCGATGCAAACTCATAGCCGCCGATTTCAATGAGGTCCTTTTGGTTCTGTGATATCCACGTCTCAGTTAGACATAATATAACTTGAAAATCGCTGTTGTGAACAAATGCTTCCAATGTATGCGACTTATTTTTCAGGCTTTGTATGTTCTGGAATAATATTTTGATATCTCTGAAGTTATTACTTTCGAAAAAAAGTTGAGTTGTTTTTTTGTATAGGTGTAGTATGAATGGGTATATGCATTTTCAAATCAGAATTGGTTTTGTTTATAATTGAGGAAGGTGTCATATTATCTATGGTTTGCGATTGTCGGTCAGAAATGGTGGGTGTCTCCGAGTTCGTGGTATTATTATTCGTAGGCTGGGCACACGTACCTTGGGGAAGGTATTCACGGCCGTTTATTATTAACTTATTTCCTCTTATCACAGCGTGTTTGCCCAATTTTCGCGAATTTAACATTGTTTCCTTCAAGTGTCTTCTTTCTTCGAGTGATTTTTGGTCCATGTAATTAAGAATAGAAATTCCAGTATTTTTAAAATATTTATAGTTTTGTAATAGATAATTTGATACCCTTCTACTAATTAATTCTATAACAAGTGGGCGTCGGTGTCCTTTTTTTCCAACTCTGTGTATGTCTTCAATGTATGGATTAACATGTACTCCGAGTATATCATATAACAAGTTTGAAACACGGTCGTATAATTCGTAAGATGTCTCATGGTAATGTTCTTCAAGCCCGTAAAGTACAATTTTCCTGTTACTGTTGTCATTATTGATGCTGACTCCGGTGTCCGCCCTTCCGCACGAGGTCAAGGTCAAGCGCTCTTCTAATTTCTCTAATTGTAATTTCAAGTTTTGGTTATTTAATTCGAATATACCGATTTGTTTCTTTAAATTGTCTATTTTTATTCTGGTCGTCTCCTGCTCTGAATTTATATCTGTTATTTTTTGTGTGAATTCCTTTTTGAAGTCGTTAATAGCTCTGTTTATTTCTGACTTGATAATATTATTCAAGCTCAAAATTAAGGTGTGGTTGTTTTCCTGTAGCTTTTTGTTTAATAATTGGCTCAGACTATCCATGTTAATAATAGCATTATTGGAGGGTGGATTTTGTACATCAAGTGTGTTGTTGCGATGTTCCGTATCGCCCGATATATCGCTGTCACCGTCCATTAAATCAATCGACATTATGGTGTCATTATTTTGTACTTGATAATTGCGATGCAACAGGTGTTTCGTCGCCGCATCGTCTACGAGTTACATTCGCGCACTCTGGACAGCGCCAATTTTGTCTAATCAAATGGTTACTTGCCATGAATTGTGCTGATGTGATATTTAAGCAGGTGTAGTGGTAGCAGTCCTTGCATGCAAAGCATTTTAGTAATTCCATCTGATTTATTCCTAGATAGCAAACCTTGCAATTCATTGTCACTTTTGTAAGGGTAATCCAACAATTTATGCGTGAGCGGTATAGCTTTATTGCTTCTCCCTGCGCAAGACAGAGACAGCGCTGTTATTCGAAATATTGTCCGTTGTCACTTTTATTTTTAACAAAATGCTATTTAAACTCGATGTTTTGTCTGAAACTTTTCCATAATTCACTAATGTATTGTGTTTCTGATATCACTGTCACATTTAGTATTGGTTTTGGTCACTAATAACTATTATTATAAATAAACATTCGGGAGCTGCGTCAAGCCCGTGCGCGTTCCGTTTCACATACTGCAAAGTCTAGGTCTAGGTATCAATATCTAGGTTGATAGGTTTCGCTTTAAAAAAATAGTCTTTGAGGTGCCTATAAGTTTGAATTTATTGCAAATTTAGAAAAGGAATACCTATAAACCTAGCCTTTCATTGTGTCAATAACGTACTAAAAATCATTGAGATTGGAAAATATTTAGAAATGGAAAAACTTTTTGTATGGACGAAGGTTCAAAGGCTTCAGAAAGTTTCAGAAAATACTGAAAAATTATGCTTGAGAAATAGATTGGTGTATTAATTGGATAAAACTGTACCATGTAACCGTAATAAATACATTTTAGTTGATTGATGAAAACCTTAGCTTACATTCATCACAGATATTGCTACAATCGAAATGAACATTTCCGTTTATATTTCATTCAATTGTTCATTCATCACTTTAAATATAAAGTGGCAGTAACAACTGTAAATTCTGTCTCACTGTAATTTATATTGTTTAAATTAAGATCTCACGAACACAATGGACACTAACAAATTGGCGGTACCAAGAGACCATAGATCAAAACAGAACGTTTGTCAATGCGCATCTTATCTCAGATACTGGCTAGTTTTGGCAAGCAACCTCCACAGCCGCCATGACGCGGGGGCGGGGCCTAATGCGCGGGCTGATCCGTCATTGGCTGGTCTGTTCGCGCCGTGGGAACGTTCGAATGTTCCACGTTTGAATTTAAAATCCGCGCTTCGGGACCCTATTATCGAAACTGTGACAGTAGAATAGAGAGACTTTTTCTTTTGTTTTAGATCGAATTAGAATTTACCATTGTAACGTTGGCCATATGTTGAAAGCTACTATTTTTGTCTTATTAGGTATCGTGTGGTGATGTAGGTTCGTCTGAGTGGTTTCATTGCGGTTTTTTAAATGTGAGAATTGTATTACTGATGAATGAAATTAACTTAAAAAAGTAATATTGCTAATAATTACACGGTTCAACTCACGTAATATATGTTAAATGTCGTATTACGTATTAAATGTCGGGCGACACGTTTCGAACTCTTCGGGAGTTCTTCTTCAGGATGAGTGTTTTCGCGGCGGTGTGGCTTGAATCACTCGAACACACCGCCTCCGCCAAGTGATACCGCCGAAGAGTTCGAAACATGTCGCCCGTTGTGGAATTTAATACGTGAGTTGAACCGTCTAATTAAAAAAGTAAATGTATAATTAGCTGTTAGTTACCACGCGCTACGCAAGGCAGGCAGAATCGAAACCGCGGCAAAGCCTATCCACTTAAAAAACCGACGAGCGCGAAAATTAACAAGCTCCTTTTAAATTCAAATGAAGTATTAATTACAAATTAAGATAATTACATCTAAGTTTACATTTTCAAATAACGTGAACCGCTTTTTAAATGCCATTTTGATTGCATCCGCAGAATAAGCGTTTAAGCGCGTGTTCGTAATAGGGGCGTTGAAATGCGATCGTAGTCCGATCAACGAAGGTTTTAAGCTGAACAGTAATTGCCCCGTTCGTAAAATCAAACCATAAAACTGACTAACTGCATGAAATCAGTTTCTGAAACTTAAATCATCGTTTGATTGATGTAGGTATAAAGTTTTAAGCACGACGGTGTTGATGATAGTTATTATGATTTGACGATAAATTAACGACAAGACTTTTATGAGACACATCTAAGTTAATTAATATTTGTGTTTGATATTATAATTTTAGTCACGCGTAGTAAACGTCAAGCGTATACTTAGTTCGAATAGTCGACGCAAAAGAAGATAAGTACCTTCTTATGTGCATTTTGTTTGTGGTTAACTGTAGGTTTGTCGTTCGTAATTGCCTCAAAGGCTCTAGTATAAGTTTTACCGAAACAAAACGTTACGACCGCGTTTGCGTTTAGCTGTCAAATCCCATACAAATTGAGGGTAAAACGCAAACGCGATCGTTAAGTTTTGTTTCGGTAAAACTTATACTAGAGCCTCAGGACGATTTTCACATTATCTAACTACATCCTTATTGACGTTACGCAGAGCTGGTATTCTGTGTAAACCACCCTCAACATATAATAATAATAATAATAAACCAATTATTTCAGGCATCTAAGGCCCATAGTTACAAATACCTTAAAGACTAGCATACATACAATTATAAAATTAAAAACGAATTATTATTTAGGCGACGAAACAGTGTGGCTACGTTGCGTCGTCACCTCCGGTGTAGAATTCGGTAGGTTGCCCCGGAACCGTCGAAACACCCTGGAACCGGAACTTCGGCCAGGAGTCTGAAGACTGGCTACTCGCGATGGTCTCCTGCAGCGGCCGCGGCACGCGCACCAGAAACGAGCTGAAGTGCACGTAGTGGCGCGAACGCAGCTGGAAAACCCTCAGCGAGTAGCCAGTCTTCTGGTGAATATTCTCCACCATGTCATCAGCCGTGACGGAGTAATGCAGGCGCGACACGTACAGCGCCTTACTCGGTGTAGCAACCCGCAGGCCCGAACCAACTGGCACTGCTGTACCACACTGGCTCACTACACCACACTGGCTGGCTAGATATATAGCAGAGCCTGATTTAGAGTTCAGGCCCCGTAGCATGGATGGCGTTATCACGCGATAAGTGACAGGATAGGCGCGTCGTCTCGTTCTATCGAACGGTGTCAGCCAGGGACGGAAGCTCTATCCTGTCACTTATCGCGTGATAACGCCATCCATGCTACGGGGCCTGACCGCCTTAGGCTCCAGCCTTATTAGCCTGTGGGTTAATCAGGCCCAGTATACTAGGGGTGACGGGTGAGGCAAAGGTATTTGTAACTATGGGGCTTTGTTGCCTGAAATAAATGTTTTATTATTATAATTATTAAACCCCCTCAAAAGTATTTGAGTCCTCGCTGAAACCTAACCTTAGCGGGCTTAAGCCCCAAGCGAAGTAAAACACCCCGATCGCAAAACCTGGATTACATACTTGTACGTTAAGCCAAACAGACCCCCAGCGCGTCACGGCCCGCGCCCGCGCAATCCGACTAATTACAGATACGATCACTTCGGAACGGAACCCACAACGGCAGATCTGCGGAACGCTCTCACGTGGCACACAAAAACGTGCATGCGACCCTGGCCTGGACAGTAGATAATAATTATGTATATTATAGTACTAGCTTCTGTCTGCGACTCCGTCCGCGTGGAACACGTTTATATCGTAGCCCCATACAAATTTCCATCCCCCATTTCAGCCCCTTAGGGGATGATCTCCGGATAAAAACTGTCCTATGTCCTTCCCCTTGACTCAAATGCCAAATTTCATCTCAGTCGGTTCAGCGGTTAAGCATGAAGAGGTGACAGACAGACAGACATACTTTCGCATTTATAATGCAAAAATAATAATAGTAGTAGTAGTAGTAATTTATTAGTACGGATATACCTGAAGCGAGACAACATTTCGGACCACAACATGCTGTCGCGCTCATTCGCTAGTTAGCTCGATATATCTAGCCCAAAAATACGATAACTAGCTTTTTCAGAAGTGTTACAAAAAAGCGTTACGTAAACGACATTATAGTAGAACGCTCCATTTCCGTATAGCACTGCGATCTCCTGCCTCTCTCGCTATGTTTTAATTAGAAAGAAAAAGATATATACCCATATTTCTCGCGTGACCAGTATTCAAGCTGCACGTCTAGCACACGAAGGCCGCGACATACTCTCGATTTTTATCGCACTATACCTCTTGTTCTAAGTGGTCTAATAAGTGAGAGACGGATAGTGCGAGAAAAATCGAGAGAGCTCGCGCGCCGTCTCGTGTTAGCCGTGCTGGCAATTTTTTGTATAAAAAAAAATACATTTGTTTCATATTGATACGGTCATATAATTTATTTTTGATGTTTTATAATAGTAGAGCATTGTAACGAACTTTTTGTTTGATTTATAATGTAATTATACTATAGTAAAACCAGTAATTACACATATGCAATAGAGTGAATAGACTGTTACCAGTAAATACTTTATTATCTGTTTAAGGCGCCGTAGGTTCATGGTCTTCTCTCCCTCTCACTGAGCATAAGTGCGTGTTCGGAAGCGCGGATATCATGTTTTTTAATTAAAATTTTTTGGCCGTTTAAATAAATAAAAATAAAATCATTGATTTCCCTCAAACATGGTATTGCCGATTTTTAGAAGCAATTTTAATATTTATAGCTTTTATGCATAATTTGTTACAAATATTTTAAGTGTATTTTTGTGTGTTTTAGACCTATGTTCGTGATTTTTTTCTTTAGAGCGAAATTTGCTTAATCATGCTTCGAATCACTGATTTCCCTGCAAAAAAGCCTCAAGATTACTATTCGTATTTTTTTGAAATCATATTATTATAAACAGACGCAATATATTGTTTCAAAAACTCTGTTAGCTTAACTTCGCTGAACCTACGGCGCCTTAATAACCTTACTGATCGACATAATAATAAATCTAGTACTTACTTGAAATACCAAATTGTAAACTTACGTGCTAACTGAGCGAATTGCAGATGTTTCTGAAATTAAACTACGAATATTTTAGTTTTTCTTGCTGTTAATAACAAGTAGATGGGTATATATGTTTGGTTAAATATCGTGCATTAATATCGTAATAGGACCCCAAGAATCCCTGGAAAGTTTTTCGATATTGACTTCCAGACTTTACTTGTTATTTTTTGCTATTGACCTGTCCTATCCCACGACTCGCGCACTCATTAACCCAGCCGTCTACCATCGGCACAAATTTGTGCCCAAAATTTCGAAACCCCCACTTCCCAGGTCCTGGGCAACGGTTGCTTGGCAATCCGAATTTTGAATGGTCGTAACACGTTTTAGGTCTATAGTGAGTGAGTGGTTGTCTGGTATCAATCTTTAGGTTAGTTCATTCGCAATCGAATTAAAGTGAGCCCAATTGAATATAAATCGTGTGCTTATACTAATAAAGTTACAAATTGAGTGAAGAATTTGGGCACAAATTTGTGCCGTGGGAGATGAGGCGGGGAAAATTGCGGGCACAAATTTGTGCCCTTGGGAGTTGGGGGAACGTAAAGCGCTCAAGGTCGTGGGAGCTTGCGAAATTTTATTTTGAGCACAAAGTGCCTGTGGGATAGGACAGGTTGAAGTGTGTCTAACAGGGCAAAAGGTTGCGTTTTATATTGTTTCAGGCAAAGGCACGTTAGTGTTGCCAGGCTTAACTCATTTAGGGTGGGTTGCATTGCACCATTTGCACCAAACCGTCTATGTTTGTTAAAATCTGAATGTAGATGTAGGTATGAAAAGTTTGACAAGTTTCAATGAAATGACAGCTGTCGGCGTCATAATTAATGTTGATCAACCTGTATTCGTAAGTTGGTGCACACCGCCCTTAGTGTGCAGGTGGATGGATGGAACCAAATTCTTAGCCAGCTCTCAATTTAATTTTCTATGAAAGTTTTCCGCTGTGACACGAAAATTAACCATACAAATTATATGGTTAATTTTTGTGTCAACGGAACGTTCACTTCTTCAGTTTGTATGGCTATCTACCGACTAACCTGCAGGCTAAGAATTTGGTCTTAACCCAGATTTAGCTCTCTCTTTTCCACGGTAGGGTGTCCTGCTCTTGTATTTAGACAATGCAAGAGCTTACAGGGTGATATTTTGTTGATCAATCGCCTTTTCACTTTTGTTGATACATTTGATATCCGAGTTTGTTTTAAGATATCATTTTGTCAATTCATGTGAATTGTGTCATGCTAAGCAAACAAATATTTAAAACAATCAATAAAATAACCACTGCATGTTTGAGATTATTTAATGTGGGCTTTCTATAATACTGTTACTGCAATTGGAATCTTCAACCTTGGACAGTAGAGTTTCTTTTTGAATGGACGACTTTGATGCAATTCGGCCAACACAAATAATCTCAAGTATAGAAAATACGTGTCAGTTAGTGTAGGTACGCGGTTATGCAGTTTATTTTAAGATGCTCCTAAATCTCAGTTGTTACGAAACCCAGGTAAACGTAAATTATGAATATTATAATGGTTTAAAATTTAAATCTGTGTGTATGGTCAGTTTGACAGTTTTCTACGAGGTGACAGTTGCTGATATTTAACGGTTGCCGGTCGGTAACGTGTGGTCGATACAACCCGCCGTAAGTAAACAAATGTAATTTGTAATTGATGACAATAAATGCAGATGATACCAATTATCGTGTTTTCTTTCTTGTATCTACATATTAAGTATGTCAGTCACAAAATACTTGTGTTCCTAACTATTATACTTCTAGCATTTGACGAAAGTGAGTGGATTTGGCGAAATTAGACTTTAATGTCATAATAATAGGACTTCGCACTCTTGCCTTCGTGAAATGCAACAACTGTACCACTACAAAACATCAATAACGATCTCGTGAAGAAAAATGAAGCATCATTGGTTTTTGCCAGTAATTATGACATTCCATTCGTTTTGGAACGCACCTTTAAAGCCTGGTTCACACAGTGGTACAAACTTAGTTTTTGCCACTGTGTAACTTAGTGTAAAACGCCTCTATTATGTACATATTACTGCTTCGCTTAACTTACATGGAAATTGAAAGACGTGACTTTTTGCTCCTTACAATAAGGAATAAAAAGGTGGTAGTTTCCTTTACCGTACACCACGGCTGATAAAGCGATATTCATTTATTCCGCGCATATGAACCGGGCCTTATTCATGACGCAATGCGAATTTGCCCAGCGACTTTCCAGCTCCCCATATAAGGCGAGGTTCACACACACTCACCGCCCTTTTTGCCCGCAGGTCTGGTTCCAAAACGCGCGCGCGAAATGGCGGCGCATGGTGACGAAGCAAGAAAACAAGATGGCGGACAAGTGCTCGCCGGACGCCTCGTTAGAAATGGACATGTACCACGGGCCGATGGGCTCGATTCAGTCGTTGCCCCCCCACAGCCCCCCGTACAGCGTGATGGGACCACCAAGCCCCAATTCTATGGATTGTCCATAGCCCCAGTTTTGCGCTTTGTGAGCGCACTGAACTCGAAAGTGATTTCAGAAGTGAACGGATTATTTGTGAACTGTGTACGAGTGACGGTTTTTTCGTGAACGGCCAACGTTGTGAGGGACGCACGTCGCGGTGAAATCACTTTTTTTATCAAAAGTTTTAAATTATTCGGTAGAATTCGTGTACGACGGAAATGTGAACCTACTTTATTGAGATGATTTCGTGTAATGTCACAGTTAAATTGCTTGCGTTCTGAGGTATTTTTTGTAGCTTACGTTCCACATGGGTGCTTACATGGGCATCGTGTACTTTACATCTCATCGTATTTGTGAATCATTTTAAGGACAGTATTATGATTTATGATTGAAAGCATGCACACTACAATTTTAAACGTCTCCAACTTGTGACTCTGTCTGTCACTATCGGTCAAGTACCTTTGGGTTGCCATAGACTGGTAACGTTGGATTTACAACTTCTATTGTTGCTAAATATGACAGGAAAAGATAACAAAGAGACGTCATACGACGTCGACGTCGTCACGGAGTTATGCGTAATTGTTTCACAACCTCACTTGAAAGTAACAATGAAACAATAGATGTCAGTACCTAATGGTTGGTTTTAAGTATTTTTAACATTTACACTTGAACAACGTATATCTTGAAATGGGCCCCTTATCTCATTAATTAATTTCATGACAACAACCGCGACAATATATTATACAAGGGATTCACTATAGGGCAAATGTCCCGCGACCGTAGTTGCCAGCAACACTATGAAATCGCGCGGCTTTGTCTAAGAGGTAAGATGCTTTCGAGATCTCATAGTTGCACGTGTCGCCCCATATATCAAGCGAAGTTGTGCGATGTTGTCGGACGTCAGCGGTGTCATGCGTCACGACATATGCGACATTGTGTGTCGTAGTTTCAGTTATTATTTTATTTTATTTATTTTTGTTAATTCTGTTTGTGTAAATATGTGTTAGCATTACTCCTGAACGCCGCTTATTTGACATTGATTTGAAAATATTTATTAAAAGAAGAGGGTAGTTAATACTATTATTTGACGTATGGCGGTAGGCAGCGCAGGCGGCCACCGGCCAGTCGGAGTAGACCCATCGGACCGGACAGTCAGGGATATTGGATTGTTTGGATTAAATAATCAATGTAACTATTGGCAGAAATATAAAGCTGTTGTATATCTTCACTGGTTTGTATCATTTCTCGGGAGTCCTGTTACAGTCAGAAGTGGTAAGAACTTTGGAAAAAACCCCGAGGTATGTTTTTATTCATTATTATGCCATTATTGTTTACTTTTAATGAATGTCTAATTACATTACCGCCAACAACATAATTAATTGATCTCTCAAGAACCTTACTGCAACGAAATAAGGACAGTGGTCAGTTTATGATGTTTGTTCCGTGATTTCATCGTTGTCTTTTACCAAGAAGTATTTTCGTTACATAATGCATCTACGTAGGTAAGCACCTACGTACTAAATAAAGAACATGTAGAATAAAGATTGATTTTTTTAACGAAGGAAGCAATAGTACTCACGTAACTGTATATATATATGTGTAATACAGTGTATGTTCTTTGTTCTATAACGCGAATGCTCACCTATATTGCATCCTTATATTTACTATGTGCTTTAAAAATATACGTGTACCCATATAATTTGAGGTCTCGGAATATTGACGTACTACTACTATAGGAGTGCAATATATTATGCAATAAGATTAAAATGCGTAATAACTATGAGCAAAGAACTATGGATTTGGGTTTACGTTTCCTTTGTTTACGTCTGAGGATAAACGACCAAATTGTGTTGACTATTTATCTTGGAATAATAGTCCAGGCAACTCGGCCATTCTAAAGACAGTGGTATGACCTCATACCTACATATTTAGCTATCGGTACTACAACTTTAAAGGTTTTTCATTCTGTATATTACTTTATACAACATTCATTACTTATTTCAAATCATACTTTAATGATTAAGTTAACAAAATGTTAAACGTAAAACATGTTAATAATTGTTGTCAAGTTACCAATTCAAAGATTATTTTAATAAAGATTACATTTAACACATATGCTATATTTTCTAATCATTTTCGTTGCTTTTGTCTTGCTTAGGCCACCCGCAGGCCTTCATAAGTCACTTATCATAGGCCACCCGCAGGCCTTCATATTTAAGTCACTTATCATAGGCCACCCGCAGGCCAGTATCCATTCAGTCTTCCTTTTGGCCATCCGAAAGCCATGGCAATGCCAGTAATACATCTTCAATTATATTGTGACCACCCGAAGTTCATGTCCATCTTCAACCATCTGCATATGCTGGGCAATATCCGATCACCCGGTCTCTATGCTGTAACTGGTAGGACAGAAATGGACAACTGTTATTATAATCATACCAGATTATTACATCAAACAATTATTGTATCATGTCATAATATATGCTAACAAATCACTTTGGCGGTGGAATAAGGATTACAATTGAGCAAAATAGTAAATACTCTTAGGACGGTGTAGTTCGATAAAACCCCATAAATGCTGGTTTTAATGTCTGAACTATCAGGAATACAATATAGGCTAGAAAGTAATTGTATAATTTATTCATCATTTGATTCTGCGTCAGTATTGTCACTAATTTCATTAGAATTGGTGATACCTACGCATATTGTGACCCATGGCTTAAGTTGGTCGGAACTAAAAACATTTTTATATTGTCTCTGAGCATGTCCTCGAATGCTCGATACCTACTTCGTAGCTGTCATTGTCTAGGGACTGCATAACCCTAAAAGATCCATGAAACTTAGGGGCTATTAGCTACTTATTAACTTTTTGCCATCTCAGGGTTATGGATAGGTACCATGCCTAAAATTGATAGAGTATCTAAAAATGCACACATTTTTTTAGTCATCTTTTTGTATTTTTTTTTCTATAACTGTTTTTTGCGCATTACCTATCTAGCGCAAACGAGACTTGAACGTACGATTTTTGTGTTACTTTGCAAAGTTTAGTAAGTCACCTTTCTTAAAAACTTTAATTATTGCCAATTTTTTATCGATAGTTGCCTTAATTTTTGCTTGTCCCTTCTCTATTCTTTCTTGCACAATTTTTCTCATATCTTGCCTTTGCGTATTACTACTACTGTATAGCTTCGCCAATTTAGGCATATTACATGAAGGTTGTAGTTACCACCGGTTCGGAAAGAAAACCTCTGCCACGAGAAGAACCGGCGTAAAAATACTCGGCGATATAAATATTTCATTCAAAACCGTATTCAATAGGTACTTATATAATTTCAACATCACAGTATTATAAAATTACATTGCTACATTTGCTACAGTAGAAATCTTATTTATTATTTTTTTTGCGATAAATTACTCGTGCCGGACGCTATCACTGCCAAATGTCGGTATCCATGATGTAGGTAATCGTTTATCATACATATAATCCTTCCGTGCTTTGGAAGGCACGCTAAGCAGTTGATTCCGGCTGCTGTCTATGACAGTAGTCGTTAAGCTGAGCTAGAGGCCTTCGGGCGTCTTAAGAACTTCTAACAGTCGAGTTGCCCACTAACTTGACAAAGGGGCACAACTGTTACTCGCGTCCGCAGGAGCTACCTACCACAACCTGCACGTGTCCCCTGGGTGGTACTAAAGAGTGACAAACTTTCAAGGCAAAAAATAATGTATGTCATAAGATTAAATAAATAAATACATATAATATGCTTTTGAAATAAAGCACGTGCTTCTGGCTTACCAGTCTTCGCTAGGAAGTCGTATACATTCTTCCTAACATACATTATTATTTCAAATACGTATATCGGCAGTCTTAGAACATCTACTCGTATTTCCTTGAAGAAGTCTCTTCATGACTCACGCGACCCCAGGTTATAAATTGTACTAATAGCCATTTCTGCTAGAGATTCCCGTGTACTTTTATTGATTGTATTATTTAAACTCCACCGCAGTTTAAATATTAACGTGTGTATCCCAGTCTCTCTCATCCAACCCATGGTTCACAGTGTATTGCAAGTTCAAAATAGCCCTGTTGTACCTCTCAATTTGCCAATTTGCCCGAGGGATGGCAACGGTATTTAAAACGTACTTACATAGAAAACAAAAGAACAAAACAATGAACAATTACAAAACTGTTAGGTACACAGATTTGAATATTAAGTAAATGGGGTTTTACTCAAATGTCTGTTTAGCTATTGAACGTCTCGAGGAAGTAATTTTCAGATTTCTTAGTGTTTTGTTTTCTGTTTATGTTATTTAAAAGCACAAGTTTTATTTGCATATTCTATACAGTTTTTAAATCTTTCTATTAACTTGCAATGTATTGTATGTACCTATAACTATGTTTGTTCGTGTGGAATCTTGCAACTCAATTTTGAACCAGATGTCTTCAGCCGATTGAGCTGAGGTTTTGGATGAACGTGTGGTTTGGATGACAATTCAGTATTGTGGTACCGTCGAGCTGATCTGGTGATGGAGGCAGAGGGTGGCCATGGGAATTCAGTACTTTGCCGGCGTGGCCCTGTTGAGTTTGGGCTCGTTGGAACCGTCTCAGTGAGTGGTTGATGACGGTATACAGAAAAGTGCAGTCGGCAATGAATGCCAGCTTGTTGTATTCTATATTTAATTTCTAGTTCTAATAAGCTACTAGTCCGGTCTAACAGCGAAAAGTAAAACTCGAAAAATAAGAGAATGGGTTTTTTTTCTGTTAGGCGTAAGCCGATTAGGATTTATTACTAACGAAATCTTACAAATGCTTTATTTTATTTTCCCTTATTTCTTCTGTCTAATAATCATACCTGTTGAATTATGTATGTAACACAATCTAAATGACTTCTCATTACTACATCACAAAGAAAATAACGAATACGAATTACATAATAAATTAATAATTGACACATTGATGAGTCATAATTCATATGCTATTGTAGTTTCCAATCCCCACTGTCTGACACATTGTCCTCAAGCGATGAGTCGCGGTGCACACACCACTTTCAAATATGAGACCTTTCGAACGCCACGCAGCCCCAAAAGTAATAGGGATCGACGGCGTTCGGTCAATAGTACAAATACAAGGCAGTGAGCGCGGACCACCTACCGTAGCTGTTCCCGCCGCCCCAGATCGCCATCTCATTGTAGCGATAGTAGCAGCGACGCTAGCTCAGGGGGGAACAATTTTTACGAAGTCTCATCGGCGTAATCGCAGGGCAGGCCGTTCCCCTAGTAGACGTCGGCGCTATCGTAGTACTCAGTAGGAAACGGCGGCATAATTCAAACTTAGTTGTCTCGCGGTCATAATTCCTCATTCAGAAGCAGCCGGGAGCGAACTAGTCCTCATCGTCATCGGCTTGGGAAACGAAGACGATATCGTTCTCGATCTGGGAGCGGCCAGGAGAATGGTGTCCTTAAGGAGTTTGCCACGTTATGAGAGGCAAAGGAAACCATTTTGAAGGTGCTCACAATGTTATCCCACAGTTCGACCCATATATTATGCTCATTCACAGACTGCGAGAATATACGGCTGGAGCCAACGACAGATAATATTCAACGCCATACCAAAGTTGGCTGATGGTAATGCAAACCAATGGCACGAGACGCAATACCTAATAGGTTTATGTGCACCCGCGAACAAACAACGATATTATTATTATAAACACTGTGTGCCAATATCTTCCTAAACCTCAACAAGCCGGTGACAAGCCCACGGATAACAAACCTAACTTAGACACTGAAGTAGAAAATATTTCTAATAAATGTTTAGTTTGTCCACAAATCAGTAAAGCACCTTCTAAGACACAAAAACCATGGCCTGTTCCTCCTTAACAATAACAATTATTGATAATAATATATAAGAATTATATGTATATACAGAGGTGTACAATAAACAGTATTTGTATTGTATTTTAACACAACATGTTATATACATTTCGGTGGCCAATGAACTTTAGTTAATGATTCGCTAGTAGAAAAACAGTAGTTATTAACGGTTTTACATAGTGAGAGTTAGTAAATATAAGGGTAGACGAGTTGCCAACGTCGAGGCATACGTTGTTTCGGCCATTTATTTACTTAAGACTGCGGAGTCCGCTGGATGCGGGTGGCGCAGGACCGGTCATTGTGGCACTCTTTGGTGGAGGTTTATACAAATACAAATCATTTATTTCGGACTATAAAATCCATAGTGTTAGAGGTTACATTACAAACATAGAGCTATGGTTAGTGTTCTATAATTAAGCTAAACATAAATTAAATTAAAGGCGCCTGGGCGCTTTGTCAAGGTTTATGTCCATCTCCTAAACCTGTCACTTTTCTTAAGCTAAAATAACTCGGGCGTGCTATTAAATTAGAGACTTAAAAAAAAGCTCTTATTAAAAATAAACCAGAAATTAGTTGATAATATCGTTGATGAAACCCCAGCTAAACCTATACTAACAATTTAATAATGAATCAAACTAAAGAACCATACATTGGACATGATACATTTTGGTCCAAAAGTATCGGACGCCGATAAAAATCGACTAAGTACTTTAGTAAGCAAAGCACTGCACTCGTGAAGAAAGCTAATACTCCTATAAGTTGGAGACGATTGCGGCTAGAATTTACGGTGATCACCGACTATAATCCATTGCGGTCCAACTTGACAAAGAGAGACTTGATAACTAAGATAGCAAGATCCTGCTGTTACAAAAATATACTTTTACGATCGAGTATAGACCTGGGTTCAACATGCATCATGTGGCTTAAGCCGCAATCCAGTCACTACGTCAGACACTTAAGGAGAGGTAGATTATTCTCAATATTACCACCAATCATTGGCTCCATACAGTGCAGATGACAGATCTACGCATCTAGCACATAACAAAAAAATAAAATATTCATGACGATGTTAAAGATTACCACCTACCACTAATTACGTTCTCCGTGTTGCCAAAGTTTATAGCCGCATGGCCCCTAAATTAAAATGGGTCGTATCAAGCTCTGCTCGATAGGATATGCTCTTAATCACGACGGCAGATTATTGGTTTCCCCAAAATGAATCGCTTCATCAATACGTTAAAGCTTAAAATAACTGTGCATGCAGCCAAGTATTGGCAGGCAAGAAATCTGTTTACTTACTGTATCCTATTCCCACAGTGATTGCTATTTTCACACAGTTCACATGGAAAAATTAAAAAAGGGAATACTTATACTTGGTGTTATAAGATGGATTCACCAAGTACATTTTTGTCAAGGCAGTAAAAAATACTAAATCTCAAACCACTATCAAAGTGGTATATGACATTTTCACATCTTTTTGTAGGCGCAAAGTTATTGTACATCCGATAAAGGCTCCAGTTTCACATTTAAAATACTTCAAAACATTTGTTGCTTCAATTAGGGCAAAGCACGTTTTAAATACCGTTGCCATCCCTCGGGCAAATTGGCAAATTGAGAGGTACAACAGGGCTATTTTGAACTTGCAATACACTGTGAACCATGGGTTGGATGAGAGAGACTGGGATACACACGTTAATATTTAAACTGCGGTGGAGTTTAAATAATACAATCAATAAAAGTACACGGGAATCTCTAGCAGAAATGGCTATTAGTACAATTTATAACCTGGGGTCGCGTGAGTCATGAAGAGACTTCTTCAAGGAAATACGAGTAGATGTTCTAAGACTGCCGATATACGTATTTGAAATAATAATGTATGTTAGGAAGAATGTATACGACTTCCTAGCGAAGACTGGTAAGCCAGAAGCACGTGCTTTATTTCAAAAGCATATTATATGTATTTATTTATTTAATCTTATGACATACATTATTTTTTGCCTTGAAAGTTTGTCACTCTTTAGTACCACCCAGGGGACACGTGCAGGTTGTGGTAGGTAGCTCCTGCGGACGCGAGTAACAGTTGTGCCCCTTTGTCAAGTTAGTGGGCAACTCGACTGTTAGAAGTTCTTAAGACGCCCGAAGGCCTCTAGCTCAGCTTAACGACTACTGTCATAGACAGCAGCCGGAATCAACTGCTTAGCGTGCCTTCCAAAGCACGGAAGGATTATATGTATGATAAACGATTACCTACATCATGGATACCGACATTTGGCAGTGATAGCGTCCGGCACGAGTAATTTATCGCAAAAAAAATAATAAATAAGATTTCTACTGTAGCAAATGTAGCAATGTAATTTTATAATACTGTGATGTTGAAATTATATAAGTACCTATTGAATACGGTTTTGAATGAAATATTTATATCGCCGAGTATTTTTACGCCGGTTCTTCTCGTGGCAGAGGTTTTCTTTCCGAACCGGTGGTAACTACAACCTTCATGTAATATGCCTAAATTGGCGAAGCTATACAGTAGTAGTAATACGCAAAGGCAAGATATGAGAAAAATTGTGCAAGAAAGAATAGAGAAGGGACAAGCAAAAATTAAGGCAACTATCGATAAAAAATTGGCAATAATTAAAGTTTTTAAGAAAGGTGACTTACTAAACTTTGCAAAGTAACACAAAAATCGTACGTTCAAGTCTCGTTTGCGCTAGATAGGTAATGCGCAAAAAACAGTTATAGAAAAAAATACAAAAAGATGACTAAAAAAATGTGTGCATTTTTAGATACTCTATCAATTTTAGGCATGGTACCTATCCATAACCCTGAGATGGCAAAAAGTTAATAAGTAGCTAATAGCCCCTAAGTTTCATGGATCTTTTAGGGTTATGCAGTCCCTAGACAATGACAGCTACGAAGTAGGTATCGAGCATTCGAGGACATGCTCAGAGACAATATAAAAATGTTTTTAGTTCCGACCAACTTAAGCCATGGGTCACAATATGCGTAGGTATCACCAATTCTAATGAAATTAGTGACAATACTGACGCAGAATCAAATGATGAATAAATTATACAATTACTTTCTAGCCTATATTGTATTCCTGATAGTTCAGACATTAAAACCAGCATTTATGGGGTTTTATCGAACTACACCGTCCTTAGAGTATTTACTATTTTGCTCAATTGTAATCCTTATTCCACCGCCAAAGTGATTTGTTAGCATATATTATGACATGATACAATAATTGTTTGATGTAATAATCTGGTATGATTATAATAACAGTTGTCCATTTCTGTCCTACCAGTTACAGCATAGAGACCGGGTGATCGGATATTGCCCAGCATATGCAGATGGTTGAAGATGGACATGACCTTCGGGTGGTCACAATATAATTGAAGATGTATTACTGGCATTGCCATGGCTTTCGGATGGCCAAAAGGAAGACTGAATGGATACTGGCCTGCGGGTGGCCTATGATAAGTGACTTAAATATGAAGGCCTGCGGGTGGCCTATGATAAGTGACTTATGAAGGCCTGCGGGTGGCCTAAGCAAGACAAAAGCAACGAAAATGATTAGAAAATATAGCATATGTGTTAAATGTAATCTTTATTAAAATAATCTTTGAATTGGTAACTTGACAACAATTATTAACATGTTTTACGTTTAACATTTTGTTAACTTAATCATTAAAGTATGATTTGAAATAAGTAATGAATGTTGTATAAAGTAATATACAGAATGAAAAACCTTTAAAGTTGTAGTACCGATAGCTAAATATGTAGGTATGAGGTCATACCACTGTCTTTAGAATGGCCGAGTTGCCTGGACTATTATTCCAAGATAAATAGTCAACACAATTTGGTCGTTTATCCTCAGACGTAAACAAAGGAAACGTAAACCCAAATCCATAGTTCTTTGCTCATAGTTATTACGCATTTTAATCTTGTTGCATAATATATTGCACTCCTATAGTAGTAGTACGTCAATATTCCGAGACCTCAAATTATATGGGTACACGTATATTTTTAAAGCACATAGTAAATATAAGGATGCAATATAGGTGAGCATTCGCGTTATAGAACAAAGAACATACACTGTATTACACATATATATATACAGTTACGTGAGTACTATTGCTTCCTTCGTTAAAAAAATCAATCTTTATTCTACATGTTCTTTATTTAGTACGTAGGTGCTTACCTACGTAGATGCATTATGTAACGAAAATACTTCTTGGTAAAAGACAACGATGAAATCACGGAACAAACATCATAAACTGACCACTGTCCTTATTTCGTTGCAGTAAGGTTCTTGAGAGATCAATTAATTATGTTGTTGGCGGTAATGTAATTAGACATTCATTAAAAGTAAACAATAATGGCATAATAATGAATAAAAACATACCTCGGGGTTTTTTCCAAAGTTCTTACCACTTCTGACTGTAACAGGACTCCCGAGAAATGATACAAACCAGTGAAGATATACAACAGCTTTATATTTCTGCCAATAGTTACATTGATTATTTAATCCAAACAATCCAATATCCCTGACTGTCCGGTCCGATGGGTCTACTCCGACTGGCCGGTGGCCGCCTGCGCTGCCTACCGCCATACGTCAAATAATAGTATTAACTACCCTCTTCTTTTAATAAATATTTTCAAATCAATGTCAAATAAGCGGCGTTCAGGAGTAATGCTAACACATATTTACACAAACAGAATTAACAAAAATAAATAAAATAAAATAATAACTGAAACTACGACACACAATGTCGCATATGTCGTGACGCATGACACCGCTGACGTCCGACAACATCGCACAACTTCGCTTGATATATGGGGCGACACGTGCAACTATGAGATCTCGAAAGCATCTTACCTCTTAGACAAAGCCGCGCGATTTCATAGTGTTGCTGGCAACTACGGTCGCGGGACATTTGCCCTATAGTGAATCCCTTGTATAATATATTGTCGCGGTTGTTGTCATGAAATTAATTAATGAGATAAGGGGCCCATTTCAAGATATACGTTGTTCAAGTGGAAATGTTAAAAATACTTAAAACCAACCATTAGGTACTGACATCTATTGTTTCATTGTTACTTTCAAGTGAGGTTGTGAAACAATTACGCATAACTCCGTGACGACGTCGACGTCGTATGACGTCTCTTTGTTATCTTTTCCTGTCATATTTAGCAACAATAGAAGTTGTAAATCCAACGTTACCAGTCTATGGCAACCCAAAGGTACTTGACCGATAGTGACAGACAGAGTCACAAGTTGGAGACGTTTAAAATTGTAGTGTGCATGCTTTCAATCATAAATCATAATACTGTCCTTAAAATGATTCACAAATACGATGAGATGTAAAGTACACGATGCCCATGTAAGCACCCATGTGGAACGTAAGCTACAAAAAATACCTCAGAACGCAAGCAATTTAACTGTGACATTACACGAAATCATCTCAATAAAGTAGGTTCACATTTCCGTCGTACACGAATTCTACCGAATAATTTAAAACTTTTGATAAAAAAAGTGATTTCACCGCGACGTGCGTCCCTCACAACGTTGGCCGTTCACGAAAAAACCGTCACTCGTACACAGTTCACAAATAATCCGTTCACTTCTGAAATCACTTTCGAGTTCAGTGCGCTCACAAAGCGCAAAACTGGGGCTATGGACAATCCATAGAATTGGGGCTTGGTGGTCCCCCCATCACGCTGTACGGGGGGCTGTGGGGGGGCAACGACTGAATCGAGCCCATCGGCCCGTGGTACATGTCCATTTCTAACGAGGCGTCCGGCGAGCACTTGTCCGCCATCTTGTTTTCTTGCTTCGTCACCATGCGCCGCCATTTCGCGCGCGCGTTTTGGAACCAGACCTGCGGGCAAAAAGGGCGGTGAGTGTGTGTGAACCTCGCCTTATATGGGGAGCTGGAAAGTCGCTGGGCAAATTCGCATTGCGTCATGAATAAGGCCCGGTTCATATGCGCGGAATAAATGAATATCGCTTTATCAGCCGTGGTGTACGGTAAAGGAAACTACCACCTTTTTATTCCTTATTGTAAGGAGCAAAAAGTCACGTCTTTCAATTTCCATGTAAGTTAAGCGAAGCAGTAATATGTACATAATAGAGGCGTTTTACACTAAGTTACACAGTGGCAAAAACTAAGTTTGTACCACTGTGTGAACCAGGCTTTAAAGGTGCGTTCCAAAACGAATGGAATGTCATAATTACTGGCAAAAACCAATGATGCTTCATTTTTCTTCACGAGATCGTTATTGATGTTTTGTAGTGGTACAGTTGTTGCATTTCACGAAGGCAAGAGTGCGAAGTCCTATTATTATGACATTAAAGTCTAATTTCGCCAAATCCACTCACTTTCGTCAAATGCTAGAAGTATAATAGTTAGGAACACAAGTATTTTGTGACTGACATACTTAATATGTAGATACAAGAAAGAAAACACGATAATTGGTATCATCTGCATTTATTGTCATCAATTACAAATTACATTTGTTTACTTACGGCGGGTTGTATCGACCACACGTTACCGACCGGCAACCGTTAAATATCAGCAACTGTCACCTCGTAGAAAACTGTCAAACTGACCATACACACAGATTTAAATTTTAAACCATTATAATATTCATAATTTACGTTTACCTGGGTTTCGTAACAACTGAGATTTAGGAGCATCTTAAAATAAACTGCATAACCGCGTACCTACACTAACTGACACGTATTTTCTCTACTTGAGATTATTTGTGTTGGCCGAATTGCATCAAAGTCGTCCATTCAAAAAGAAACTCTACTGTCCAAGGTTGAAGATTCCAATTGCAGTAACAGTATTATAGAAAGCCCACATTAAATAATCTCAAACATGCAGTGGTTATTTTATTGATTGTTTTAAATATTTGTTTGCTTAGCATGACACAATTCACATGAATTGACAAAATGATATCTTAAAACAAACTCGGATATCAAATGTATCAACAAAAGTGAAAAGGCGATTGATCAACAAAATATCACCCTGTAAGCTCTTGCATTGTCTAAATACAAGAGCAGGACACCCTACCGTGGAAAAGAGAGAGCTAAATCTGGGTTAAGACCAAATTCTTAGCCTGCAGGTTAGTCGGTAGATAGCCATACAAACTGAAGAAGTGAACGTTCCGTTGACACAAAAATTAACCATATAATTTGTATGGTTAATTTTCGTGTCACAGCGGAAAACTTTCATAGAAAATTAAATTGAGAGCTGGCTAAGAATTTGGTTCCATCCATCCACCTGCACACTAAGGGCGGTGTGCACCAACTTACGAATACAGGTTGATCAACATTAATTATGACGCCGACAGCTGTCATTTCATTGAAACTTGTCAAACTTTTCATACCTACATCTACATTCAGATTTTAACAAACATAGACGGTTTGGTGCAAATGGTGCAATGCAACCCACCCTAAATGAGTTAAGCCTGGCAACACTAACGTGCCTTTGCCTGAAACAATATAAAACGCAACCTTTTGCCCTGTTAGACACACTTCAACCTGTCCTATCCCACAGGCACTTTGTGCTCAAAATAAAATTTCGCAAGCTCCCACGACCTTGAGCGCTTTACGTTCCCCCAACTCCCAAGGGCACAAATTTGTGCCCGCAATTTTCCCCGCCTCATCTCCCACGGCACAAATTTGTGCCCAAATTCTTCACTCAATTTGTAACTTTATTAGTATAAGCACACGATTTATATTCAATTGGGCTCACTTTAATTCGATTGCGAATGAACTAACCTAAAGATTGATACCAGACAACCACTCACTCACTATAGACCTAAAACGTGTTACGACCATTCAAAATTCGGATTGCCAAGCAACCGTTGCCCAGGACCTGGGAAGTGGGGGTTTCGAAATTTTGGGCACAAATTTGTGCCGATGGTAGACGGCTGGGTTAATGAGTGCGCGAGTCGTGGGATAGGACAGGTCAATAGCAAAAAATAACAAGTAAAGTCTGGAAGTCAATATCGAAAAACTTTCCAGGGATTCTTGGGGTCCTATTACGATATTAATGCACGATATTTAACCAAACATATATACCCATCTACTTGTTATTAACAGCAAGAAAAACTAAAATATTCGTAGTTTAATTTCAGAAACATCTGCAATTCGCTCAGTTAGCACGTAAGTTTACAATTTGGTATTTCAAGTAAGTACTAGATTTATTATTATGTCGATCAGTAAGGTTATTAAGGCGCCGTAGGTTCAGCGAAGTTAAGCTAACAGAGTTTTTGAAACAATATATTGCGTCTGTTTATAATAATATGATTTCAAAAAAATACGAATAGTAATCTTGAGGCTTTTTTGCAGGGAAATCAGTGATTCGAAGCATGATTAAGCAAATTTCGCTCTAAAGAAAAAAATCACGAACATAGGTCTAAAACACACAAAAATACACTTAAAATATTTGTAACAAATTATGCATAAAAGCTATAAATATTAAAATTGCTTCTAAAAATCGGCAATACCATGTTTGAGGGAAATCAATGATTTTATTTTTATTTATTTAAACGGCCAAAAAATTTAAATTAAAAAACATGATATCCGCGCTTCCGAACACGCACTTATGCTCAGTGAGAGGGAGAGAAGACCATGAACCTACGGCGCCTTAAACAGATAATAAAGTATTTACTGGTAACAGTCTATTCACTCTATTGCATATGTGTAATTACTGGTTTTACTATAGTATAATTACATTATAAATCAAACAAAAAGTTCGTTACAATGCTCTACTATTATAAAACATCAAAAATAAATTATATGACCGTATCAATATGAAACAAATGTATTTTTTTTTATACAAAAAATTGCCAGCACGGCTAACACGAGACGGCGCGCGAGCTCTCTCGATTTTTCTCGCACTATCCGTCTCTCACTTATTAGACCACTTAGAACAAGAGGTATAGTGCGATAAAAATCGAGAGTATGTCGCGGCCTTCGTGTGCTAGACGTGCAGCTTGAATACTGGTCACGCGAGAAATATGGGTATATATCTTTTTCTTTCTAATTAAAACATAGCGAGAGAGGCAGGAGATCGCAGTGCTATACGGAAATGGAGCGTTCTACTATAATGTCGTTTACGTAACGCTTTTTTGTAACACTTCTGAAAAAGCTAGTTATCGTATTTTTGGGCTAGATATATCGAGCTAACTAGCGAATGAGCGCGACAGCATGTTGTGGTCCGAAATGTTGTCTCGCTTCAGGTATATCCGTACTAATAAATTACTACTACTACTACTATTATTATTTTTGCATTATAAATGCGAAAGTATGTCTGTCTGTCTGTCACCTCTTCATGCTTAACCGCTGAACCGACTGAGATGAAATTTGGCATTTGAGTCAAGGGGAAGGACATAGGACAGTTTTTATCCGGAGATCATCCCCTAAGGGGCTGAAATGGGGGATGGAAATTTGTATGGGGCTACGATATAAACGTGTTCCACGCGGACGGAGTCGCAGACAGAAGCTAGTACTATAATATAAATAAATAAAATAATAAATAAATATTAAGGGACAATCTTACACAAATCGACCTAGCCCCAAACTAAGCAAAGCTTGTACTATGGGTACTAGACGACGATAAACATACTTATATAGATAAATAAATACTTAAATACATAGAAAAACATCCATGACTCAGGAACAAATATTCGTGCTCATCACACAAATAAATGCCCTTACCGGGATTCGAACCCAGGACCTCTTGCTTCGTAGGCAGGGTCACTACCAACTAGGCTAAAGTGGTCGTCGACATATACATAATTATTATCTACTGTCCAGGCCAGGGTCGCATGCACGTTTTTGTGTGCCACGTGAGAGCGTTCCGCAGATCTGCCGTTGTGGGTTCCGTTCCGAAGTGATCGTATCTGTAATTAGTCGGATTGCGCGGGCGCGGGCCGTGACGCGCTGGGGGTCTGTTTGGCTTAACGTACAAGTATGTAATCCAGGTTTTGCGATCGGGGTGTTTTACTTCGCTTGGGGCTTAAGCCCGCTAAGGTTAGGTTTCAGCGAGGACTCAAATACTTTTGAGGGGGTTTAATAATTATAATAATAAAACATTTATTTCAGGCAACAAAGCCCCATAGTTACAAATACCTTTGCCTCACCCGTCACCCCTAGTATACTGGGCCTGATTAACCCACAGGCTAATAAGGCTGGAGCCTAAGGCGGTCAGGCCCCGTAGCATGGATGGCGTTATCACGCGATAAGTGACAGGATAGAGCTTCCGTCCCTGGCTGACACCGTTCGATAGAACGAGACGACGCGCCTATCCTGTCACTTATCGCGTGATAACGCCATCCATGCTACGGGGCCTGAACTCTAAATCAGGCTCTGCTATATATCTAGCCAGCCAGTGTGGTGTAGTGAGCCAGTGTGGTACAGCAGTGCCAGTTGGTTCGGGCCTGCGGGTTGCTACACCGAGTAAGGCGCTGTACGTGTCGCGCCTGCATTACTCCGTCACGGCTGATGACATGGTGGAGAATATTCACCAGAAGACTGGCTACTCGCTGAGGGTTTTCCAGCTGCGTTCGCGCCACTACGTGCACTTCAGCTCGTTTCTGGTGCGCGTGCCGCGGCCGCTGCAGGAGACCATCGCGAGTAGCCAGTCTTCAGACTTCTGGCCGAAGTTCCGGTTCCAGGGTGTTTCGACGGTTCCGGGGCAACCTACCGAATTCTACACCGGAGGTGACGACGCAACGTAGCCACACTGTTTCGTCGCCTAAATAATAATTCGTTTTTAATTTTATAATTGTATGTATGCTAGTCTTTAAGGTATTTGTAACTATGGGCCTTAGATGCCTGAAATAATTGGTTTATTATTATTATTATTATATGTTGAGGGTGGTTTACACAGAATACCAGCTCTGCGTAACGTCAATAAGGATGTAGTTAGATAATGTGAAAATCGTCCTGAGGCTCTAGTATAAGTTTTACCGAAACAAAACTTAACGATCGCGTTTGCGTTTTACCCTCAATTTGTATGGGATTTGACAGCTAAACGCAAACGCGGTCGTAACGTTTTGTTTCGGTAAAACTTATACTAGAGCCTTTGAGGCAATTACGAACGACAAACCTACAGTTAACCACAAACAAAATGCACATAAGAAGGTACTTATCTTCTTTTGCGTCGACTATTCGAACTAAGTATACGCTTGACGTTTACTACGCGTGACTAAAATTATAATATCAAACACAAATATTAATTAACTTAGATGTGTCTCATAAAAGTCTTGTCGTTAATTTATCGTCAAATCATAATAACTATCATCAACACCGTCGTGCTTAAAACTTTATACCTACATCAATCAAACGATGATTTAAGTTTCAGAAACTGATTTCATGCAGTTAGTCAGTTTTATGGTTTGATTTTACGAACGGGGCAATTACTGTTCAGCTTAAAACCTTCGTTGATCGGACTACGATCGCATTTCAACGCCCCTATTACGAACACGCGCTTAAACGCTTATTCTGCGGATGCAATCAAAATGGCATTTAAAAAGCGGTTCACGTTATTTGAAAATGTAAACTTAGATGTAATTATCTTAATTTGTAATTAATACTTCATTTGAATTTAAAAGGAGCTTGTTAATTTTCGCGCTCGTCGGTTTTTTAAGTGGATAGGCTTTGCCGCGGTTTCGATTCTGCCTGCCTTGCGTAGCGCGTGGTAACTAACAGCTAATTATACATTTACTTTTTTAATTAGACGGTTCAACTCACGTATTAAATTCCACAACGGGCGACATGTTTCGAACTCTTCGGCGGTATCACTTGGCGGAGGCGGTGTGTTTGAGTGATTCAAGCCACACCGCCGCGAAAACACTCATCCTGAAGAAGAACTCCCGAAGAGTTCGAAACGTGTCGCCCGACATTTAATACGTAATACGACATTTAACATATATTACGTGAGTTGAACCATGTAATTATTAGCAATATTACTTTTTTAAGTTAATTTCATTCATCAGTAATACAATTCTCACATTTAAAAAACCGCAATGAAACCACTCAGACGAACCTACATCACCACACGATACCTAATAAGACAAAAATAGTAGCTTTCAACATATGGCCAACGTTACAATGGTAAATTCTAATTCGATCTAAAACAAAAGAAAAAGTCTCTCTATTCTACTGTCACAGTTTCGATAATAGGGTCCCGAAGCGCGGATTTTAAATTCAAACGTGGAACATTCGAACGTTCCCACGGCGCGAACAGACCAGCCAATGACGGATCAGCCCGCGCATTAGGCCCCACCCCCGCGTCATGGCGGCTGTGGAGGTTGCTTGCCAAAACTAGCCAGTATCTGAGATAAGATGCGCATTGACAAACGTTCCGTTTTGATCTATGGTCTCTTGGTACCGCCAATTTGTTAGTGTCCATTGTGTTCGTGAGATCTTAATTTAAACAATATAAATTACAGTGAGACAGAATTTACAGTTGTTACTGTCACTTTATATTTAAAGTGATGAATGAACAATTGAATGAAATATAAACGGAAATGTTCATTTCGATTGTAGCAATATCTGTGATGAATGTAAGCTAAGGTTTTCATCAATCAACTAAAATGTATTTATTACGGTTACATGGTACAGTTTTATCGAATTAATACACCAATCTATTTCTCAAGCATAATTTTTCAGTATTTTCTGAAACTTTCTGAAGCCTTTGAACCTTCGTCCATACAAAAAGTTTTTCCATTTCTAAATATTTTCCAATCTCAATGATTTTTAGTACGTTATTGACACAATGAAAGGCTAGGTTTATAGGTATTCCTTTTCTAAATTTGCAATAAATTCAAACTTATAGGCACCTCAAAGACTATTTTTTTAAAGCGAAACCTATCAACCTAGATATTGATACCTAGACCTAGACTTTGCAGTATGTGAAACGGAACGCGCACGGGCTTGACGCAGCTCCCGAATGTTTATTTATAATAATAGTTATTAGTGACCAAAACCAATACTAAATGTGACAGTGATATCAGAAACACAATACATTAGTGAATTATGGAAAAGTTTCAGACAAAACATCGAGTTTAAATAGCATTTTGTTATAAGTGACAACGGACAATATTTCGAATAACAGCGCTGTCTCTGTCTTGCGCAGGGAGAAGCAATAAAGCTATACCGCTCACGCATAAATTGTTGGATTACCCTTACAAAAGTGACAATGAATTGCAAGGTTTGCTATCTAGGAATAAATCAGATGGAATTACTAAAATGCTTTGCATGCAAGGACTGCTACCACTACACCTGCTTAAATATCACATCAGCACAATTCATGGCAAGTAACCATTTGATTAGACAAAATTGGCGCTGTCCAGAGTGCGCGAATGTAACTCGTAGACGATGCGGCGACGAAACACCTGTTGCATCGCAATTATCAAGTACAAATAATGACACCATAATGTCGATTGATTTAATGGACGGTGACAGCGATATATCGGGCGATACGGAACATCGCAACAACACACTTGATGTACAAAATCCACCCTCCAATAATGCTATTATTAACATGGATAGTCTGAGCCAATTATTAAACAAAAAGCTACAGGAAAACAACCACACCTTAATTTTGAGCTTGAATAATATTATCAAGTCAGAAATAAACAGAGGTATTAACGACTTCAAAAAGGAATTCACACAAAAAATAACAGATATAAATTCAGAGCAGGAGACGACCAGAATAAAAATAGACAATTTAAAGAAACAAATCGGTATATTCGAATTAAATAACCAAAACTTGAAATTACAATTAGAGAAATTAGAAGAGCGCTTGACCTTGACCTCGTGCGGAAGGGCGGACACCGGAGTCAGCATCAATAATGACAACAGTAACAGGAAAATTGTACTTTACGGGCTTGAAGAACATTACCATGAGACATCTTACGAATTATACGACCGTGTTTCAAACTTGTTATATGATATACTCGGAGTACATGTTAATCCATACATTGAAGACATACACAGAGTTGGAAAAAAAGGACACCGACGCCCACTTGTTATAGAATTAATTAGTAGAAGGGTATCAAATTATCTATTACAAAACTATAAATATTTTAAAAATACTGGAATTTCTATTCTTAATTACATGGACCAAAAATCACTCGAAGAAAGAAGACACTTGAAGGAAACAATGTTAAATTCGCGAAAATTGGGCAAACACGCTGTGATAAGAGGAAATAAGTTAATAATAAACGGCCGTGAATACCTTCCCCAAGGTACGTGTGCCCAGCCTACGAATAATAATACCACGAACTCGGAGACACCCACCATTTCTGACCGACAATCGCAAACCATAGATAATATGACACCTTCCTCAATTATAAACAAAACCAATTCTGATTTGAAAATGCATATCGATGGCAAAAAGCGAGAACGTAGTAACCGCCAAAATGCAAACTTTACACCAGAGCCAAAAAACTTTTCGATTTCGAGAAAAAAAATCATAACTCTTTCATTTATGAACGAAAATGCTTGATATTTGGATCTAATTCATAACTTATGGTTTTCTTTCAACTGGCATACTTAATATTTAACAAGAAAGACTGGTTTACGACTTAGTGGCGGTTACGACAATTGAACTCTTTTTTTCGTTACGCAAAAACGCTGTAAACGCCAGAAGTAAATGTACTAAAATGGTGAAACGAGTATTATTTCCATAAAGCATAAATGCTGTAACCAGATGCATATTTATTTTAAGATTCAATAATTTTGACGTAAATGTCATTACGTTCTTTATAGGACTAACTGAAATGTGGTAAGTGTCCACCGGCAAAAAGAAACTGTGAAAATAAAACGACTTAAGTATCAATCAACTTTTATCAACATACTTTTTTAAAATGTTTCCAAATTTTAAATGCAGGTTTCTTACAAATTAAAAGCTCAGAAGCAACAATTAACGTCTTAACATATCAAATACTATCTAGTCTCAATTTCTCTGTATAAAAACATTACGAAAGTTACTTAAAACCTCCGTTGCTTATAACATTTCAAAAGGCTAATAAAATCTCTCATATTATAAAATCACAACCTTGTACTTATCGTGCTAAAAACAAACATAAATATTCTCAGGGTTAATCAGACTATAATATTGTTATCCGCTAAAACTTAATATAGGTAATGAGGTTTAATATTCCCGTGAAAACTTTAAAACTCTCTACATTTTATCTTCAGTTTTGGCATTAAATTGTCTTTTAAGTAACTTTTATCGATATAAAACTCAGTACCTATTAAACCCACTAACTATAAAAGATGTTTTGAATGTAAGTATTACTTATTATATAAGTTTTTAACATAATTCTTAAACAATTGTTTGAACACAACTATCACCTCAATTATAAAAATATTTCTTTGAACTAATCTCACTGAACCATTAATATTTAACTTAAATAACTAGACGTTATATTACTATGGTACCGTACAAATTAAAATTGTTATTTCACGGACACACAGAGAACACAGACTACGCACACCGACTCGCTCCGGCGATCACCGATAGACTAAATCACAGCGGCGCTACCACGAACTTCGAAAGTCGAAGTTCGTAATACATGCATCCCTGTCACTCGAGTAAGGGAGTGCGATAGAGATGGAAATACCCGAACTTCGACTTTCGAAGTTCGTGGTAGCGCCGCAGGTCGTATTCACGAGCCACATCGCCGCGAGCGCACATTTTTATTGCTGTATCTTCAAGCACTACCCACTTCACGTTGTGTTTCAAATGTCGTTACTGTAGCTTGCTGATAATTCATTTTCGAATGAAATGTAGTAAGCGTCAATCATAGATAATTTATTTTAGGATAATTGCAGTAAGCTTAGTTCGTAATTTTTTCACTACATGCATAAATGCTGTAACCGCCACGGAACAAAATTTCGGCAACGCTGTAACCGGCACACCCTTTGATTTATGAAAAAACAAAATTAGCGTAAATGTACTCGTTTAGAAAATTGCTACTATTTGGGTGTTTACAGCAATTAGATGTGGGCATCGTCAAAAAAATACATTCGTTTTGCAACGTAGTCCAGTTTTTTCTAAGCGTCGTAGAGCCATGGGACCCAGACCAGTCGACGCAGAAAAATTCGCTGAATCCGAATATGCAAAAAAAAAATTTTTGACCAAGTGGCGGTTACTACGTTCTCGCTTTTTGCCATCGATATACCCATTCATACTACACCTATACAAAAAAACAACTCAACTTTTTTTCGAAAGTAATAACTTCAGAGATATCAAAATATTATTCCAGAACATACAAAGCCTGAAAAATAAGTCGCATACATTGGAAGCATTTGTTCACAACAGCGATTTTCAAGTTATATGTCTAACTGAGACGTGGATATCACAGAACCAAAAGGACCTCATTGAAATCGGCGGCTATGAGTTTGCATCGGCGTATTATCGACAGGAGCGGCGCGGAGGCGGTGTGGCGATTCTGACAAAAAAAGGACTGGACTATTGTGCGAGGACGGATATAAAGGAATTGTCTCAAGAATATATAACAGAATTATGTGCTATAGAAATACCTGAATATAATGTTTTAATAGTAAATATATATAGAGCAGATAGGAATAATAATGTATTTTTTGATATTCTAGATAAGCTATTGTCTAAAATTAAATTAAAGGAGCAAAAAATGCGACTTATTATAGGTGGAGATTTAAATATTAATATAGCTATAAATTCATTAACATCACAACTACTCTTAAATGAAATGTTGTCATGTAACCTACACCAAACAGTTGACAAACCAACTAGAGAAAATAGCATATCTTCCACTTGTATTGACCTAGTTTTCACAAATAAATCTGATTACGAAATAACCGTCACAGAAAACGGACTTTCGGATCATAAAAGCGTTATTTATGCCTATCAAATTGAAAGAATAAAATCAGTAAAAAAATTACACTATATTAAAAAGAGGTTATTTAATCATAATAATATGGAAAGTTTTAGATTAGGAATTAAAAACATCGAATGGAATGACATATTTTCCCCTAGTAGCGATATAAACAGTAATTATAACATATTCCATACTACACTACAAGAAAACTTGAACGACCATATTCCTATAAAACAAATAACTATAAAACCTATCAATAATAATAGAACCTGGCTAACGAGCGGGCTCCGCCGAGCTTGTAAAAATAAGCGGCTTCTAAGGATCTTAACTAACCACACAAAAAGTGAGGTGCTAGGAAATTATTACAAAAAATATAAAAATATTCTCAAAAAATGTATAATTACTTCAAAAAAACTAAACTATATAAAAATAATGCGCCGGTCAAAAAACAAAATAAAATCAATGTGGAGTATAATTAAAAACACAACAAATAACAATACCCCACGCCATAAAAACCTATTACTGAAAATTGGAGATTCTATAGTAGAATCACCCCACGATGTCGTCAACACGCTTAATGAGTATTTCGCAGCGGTTGGTGAGTCCCCGCCGGCCGGCTGCACCGGCGCGAGCGCACCCACTGGCCGCTCGGTTATCATCCCTACTATTAACTCCATATTCATTACTCAAGTAACAGAACGCGAAGTTAAAAACGTAATGCAACAATTAAAAAATAAAGTAAGCTACGGCATAGACGAGATCCCACCGAAACTAATAAAAATATGTATATTGGAACTAATTACACCGTTAACGCTTTTAATAAATCAGTCTCTTAGAGAAGGAGTATTTCCAGATTTGCTAAAAATATCGAAAATAATACCGATCCTTAAACCTGGAGGTGACAGTAAAAATCCGTGCCAATACAGACCCATAGCCCTCTTGCCAAGTATATCTAAAATATTTGAAAAGGTAATGTCGAACCGTGTTTATAATTTCCTGGAAAAGTACTCAATACTCGATAGTAACCAATATGGGTTTAGAACCAATCGCTCCACTGTATATGCAATATTTAGTTACATACATGAAACCCTAAACTACAAAAATGATAAAAAGTACGGGGTGGGGCTAATGCTAGATATGACTAAAGCCTACGACCGCGTATCCCACGAAATCTTGCTAAAAAAACTTTACGGCATGGGAATCCGCGGAGTCGCGCATAAGTGGTTTAAATCATATCTGGAAAACCGCAGACAATATGTACAGCTCGATCATGTTGATAACAGTACAGGAGAAACGCATATAATCACTTCGCAAATGCGGCATACCTCATGCTCCATACCTCAGGGGAGTGTGATCGGCTGTCTGTTGTTTTTAGCATACATCAACGACCTACCTAAAATTATTAACACGAAGTGCGTTATGTTTGCAGACGAGGTTTCTATATTATTGAGATGTGCTGATAGTGCGGAATGCAACACGCGCCTGCTAGAAATCATTAACATGGTCACCACCTGGCTACATGAACACAATTTAGACATTAACCTAACAAAAACAAAAGTAATTCAGTTTAAACCTACTCAGAAGAGACCGTTGCACTTGCACTTAGATATCAACGATAGTCCAATCGAAGAAGTCAGTGAGTTTAATTTACTAGGCATAAAATTGGACTCCGGTATAAACTGGAAATCGCACATCCAAAATATTAAATCAAAACTTGCAAAGTTTGTATATGCACTTAGTGTATTAAAAGTAAATACCAATTTGGAATCTGCTATGACGGCTTATTATGCATACGCGCACGCCTGGCTAAGTTACGGCGTAGTCCTGTGGGGTGAGAGCACCGATGCTCACCAACTATTTGTTATGCAGAAAAAGTGTGTTCGCATTATGACCAATACACGTATCCCAAATAGTTGTCGACAGCATTTTAAAGATCTTAAAATATTAACATTACCCTCTATGTATATTATGGAGGCAGCAGTATTTGTCAAGAGCCACCCATATTTATTTAACGGAACGGAAATATTCAAACCTGAGAGTAGACGAAAAAAGCAAATTGTCTTACCGCCTAGCAAGCTTGCCATAGTTAAAAATGGTCCCTTCTATCGATGTGTCCAAATAATGAAGAAAATCCCCGAAACTGTTAAACAATTAAGTGACATTAAATTATTTAAAAATAAATTAAGGAAGATACTTATCGAGACATGTTATTATACCGTAGATGAATATTTTGAGGACCAATCTTTAGCTAACATGACATAATATACTGAATTATAATGAATTTATTAATAATTATTTGACATCAAGTAACTATGTTAACATGACCAAACAACTTTTTTAAAATTGCTCTTGTATTTAAATTTAGTTAACCTAGTGCTGCATGATAATTATTGTACTTAATTGTAATTTTTATTTAGTTATTAAGTAGTATAATATGTCCTATATTGTATGCCCTAGCAGGGTATCATGTACCTACTATGACTAAAATGTAAGACCAATGTGCTGATGAACATGATAACAATGGATTAAATGAATATGAATATGAATATGAATATTATTATGCTGAAGCGATCGAAATCAAAATCAATGTGATTTGTTAAGATTTCGTTAGTGGAAACCGTTCCCGAAATGGAAATTTCATCAAGGAAGTACCTATTTTCAGTTGTGAGCTGCTAGCTGCTGCAAAGCTATACTTCCCTCTTGACCATAGTAGGGTCATTTCGCCGGTTAGCGACCACCTAATTTAATGTGCCGGTGGGCGACCACTTAAGCTGAGTTGGTGAACTGAAAGGATATTTTCTCGGTTTTTTAGTAGATTTATATTCTAAAACAACAAAAAAATGCATGTACCTTCAAGTCATTGTGTCAATAGGGTGTGTAGAATTGATGTTATCTTCAATAGAAAAAACCTTCTCCTTTAGGTGGTCGCCAACCGAAGGTAGTCGCGTAACCAGCGACATGACCCTAAATCTAGCAAAACTTGAGTATCACCGTTCGAATATGCATTTGTTTTTTCTCAATATTATGATGATCCCTCATATAAAAACAACTCAAACCGAACGACTATACAAGCACGGCTATTAACATAGACTATTCGACCTATCGGTCTCTTTCTAAGCGTTCTAATTAGAAAGATACGGCTAGTCTATCTCGCCGCTATCGGCACGCGGGCCGTCCTGAAAGCCATGAATCATAAAAGCATTGTTACTATAAAACACGTATGTTGCATGTGCAGTATACGTAACAGGGACGTTTTGTACAAAACATAAACTTGGCGTGATAATTTGAAATAATTTAAACATCTTGTTTTATTGCGACTCGCGTAAAGTTATCATTAAGCTATTAACATTTCTGAAATTATCTTGTCAGCTGTAAATGCTGCAATGTTTAATAAAATGGAGGTGATATATATATCCGTTGTAGCGCAAGATACTTGGCGAGCCAAATACCTAACGCTGTAGAACTCGCTAGACTGTGTTTAATTTCTTTTTTATTTTGAAATTCTGAGTCAACAAAAATACTTCATAATAGGGGTGTGTAGACACTAAATAAAATAACCAATAATACTATTTTTTCTCTAAAAAGGATTAAATGTGTAGTCAAATGGAGAAAAAAGCAACACAATAGGTTAAATACTGACAAAGTAATCAAAATTTTATGGAGTATATTCTGTCCCTTTTCTGCAAAACGCGTCTTCATATGAAAGGATTGTATGACGGTCGCAGATTGTGACGTCACTAACTGCGAGCGTCTTCTTTCTTTTGGAGTAATAATATATTTTGAGTCTACACCCGTATTATTGAACCTGCTTACAAAATTTCACGAGAATCGGTGGAAAAACAGCTAGGACAGCTAGACAAAGGGACAAAAGAAAAAAATAGCAGATAACTTCGTTCGCTTCGCTCGCTCGTTAAATCAGGATTAAATTTACAGACACAGACTTGACGTCAAATTGAATGACTGCTGATGGGTCATTTAAGACTATTCTTTACAAAACCTAGGTACGAAACTTATTTCGCCCCGGCTGTGATATGTTTTTCTGTTTTTGTGATGTGATTTATTGTGTCTTGTATGTATGTAAGCACTTTATTTTACACAATAACATGTTAAAAAAATTATACATGTCACACAATTGATCAAAGTACAAAGGCGAGCCCCTACTGCTTTTTACACCCTCTATGAGGAACATTTTAGTTGCTTATTTGATGGCAACAATAATTCTTTTCTGAAGGCAAAAACAGAAAGGAAAGTACATTTTTGACTATTTTCTGAATAGCAGATGTGAAAAACATTTTTTAAGTAACGGCTTCATTCCAAGCGAAAGTTTTAAAATTAAAAATAAACGCTCCAGATTTGAAATTCGAACGTTTCAGATTTTACTACGTCAACTACACTCGATCTAAACCCGTCACACACGTCCCAGCGAGACACTCCATTTGTTAGCGGGCACGACAAATGACGTCCGAAAATAGATTTTATGCTCATATGTTACGAATCAATTTCGTTTGACGGCGCCACCGGTGTTCTATTAGTGCTGGGATGTTAGGCCGAAACCGAATTTTCTTTTATGAATTTCTTTCTTAAAAACTTTATTTTATTACTTAAGGTAAACGTCTTAGTACGTGAGGTTGCACTAGTTTATGGCATGGCCACTTTATGTCAAAGCAATATGGGTTAAATTCGAACTAAGAGATTTTTTCTTCACTCGTTTTTAAGCCATGTCGCTTTCATTTCGGATGCTTAGTCATAAAGAGTAACTTTTAGAATCCAACTCATATAGTCTTAAGCGAGTTAACTTTTAATAATGGGGTGTATCAATTATTTTACATACTCAAGACATGTAGGTAAATGTTCCATAGCGGCTTTCAATAAAGAAAGAAGAAAATGGTATGTGTGATTGTAAGTTTGTATGAAGCTGGTAACGCTATCCGAATAAAATAAAATAGAATTACCAGTACATAGAATGTACCTTTAAGATGGACATGCTATATTTTGTCCCGTGACGCCGCCTGGGTTCCCTGTAAGACGCCGACGGACCCGCGTGGGCAGCTGGTGTAGATATAAACGATATGATAAAGAGAGAACGAATATAATGGAAAAATAAACCATCATCGTCTGTAGCCCTGGACAGGACTCGAACCTATTTGACCCCTCTATTTCCGGTAGAGTGCTCTCACCACTGAGCTACGAGGACAGTGACCGAAGACGAGTATCTTGTAATCACATTCACCTCTACTAGTAGCGACCTCTCTGTATTTTCTTGAAGGGCCCACAGCCACTCCACCAGCCAGCCACCACTCTAGCTATGCGCTCGACCCATTCTAAAGCATTCTTTAGTACAGGTATATTCGGTTAACCGCGCGGCGGAGACGTGAATACTTTTGTATGCCGAAGTGTAGGCCGAATACCGAAAAATTCCGGTTTCGACCATCCATTTAATTATGAATTTACAAACCGCAATAAAGTACTGATAATTTAACAACGTGCAACAATTTCTTTAGAAACCTGATCTAATTGGCTGATAAAATAACAAATTTTATTATGTCATACGCGTTGACGTGGGAGGCAAATGAGTATCAGGCTTTAGAAGAATAAAGATCTATGTCGCAATGAGACTAATTGAGTTACGCCATTCTCACCCAGCAGATTAGAAATAACATAGACGCAGTTAAAGTAAACAGTATTTTAAGTCTACACTGCTCAAAACGAGAGCTAAGGTAAACAACCTAGTACTCAATTTTGCACTTAAATGTATTGCATGGCATGGGCATTGGGCACTTTATTTCAAAGTGACTTGACTTAAATTAGAATTAATAAAAATTCCCTAAGTTCGAATATAAATATAACCCATATTATTTTGACATAGACTGCCCACGTTGAGTACTAGGCCGTTAACCTTATCACTCACATTAAAGCTAAAGTATAAAAACAGATTGTCTCCGTTTTTGGATTGATCGTGAAAATAAGTGTGGGTTAAAATTTCAATGGTCTCCAAGTCCTCTATTTTTTGCAACAAAAAACTATAAGCAAATCAGACTAAACCCTTAAGAGCAATGCCTAGCTGAGCAACTTTTCAAATCTCGAAGTTTTGACGCAATGTTTCTGTCGCGCTGCTGTGGGCGGGAGGACCAATTCGTGCGATAAGGACAACTGCAGCTCGGACTAAAAATCCCACGCAAAAAACTCAAAAATCGAGGTTTCGCTCTCGACTGTTTCCTCCTCCAAAACGCAACCAATCATTATACAAATTTGGGAACTGCAAGAAGAAGAAATAATCTACGCCGCTTTGTTTTGATTTTCTTGATATTTGTTGTTATATTTGTAAACTGCGCCTTTTTCGGCAGCCAATTCAATTAAGCCGTTTTTGCGATTTTCAAGGCACTGTAAGTTTCTTTAAAATAAATATATCCAAAAAAGCAAAACATAGCGGCATAGATATTGATGATATTGATCTTATTTGAAAAAATCATTGCTCTATGTTCAAAAACCAGAGAGGAAACAGTCGAGAGCGTTTGTATGGGAAAATCGCAGGTAGGCATTCCTCTTAATTTGGCAGTGACCAACCGGCTATAGAAACTCTTTGGCCGTTTTTTTTATTTTTTCCTGATCGTTGGGACTGTCCTGCTTCACCGTAGCTAGAACTATGGACCTTTGTTAGTTTTTGTCAAATTCTCACAAATAGTAACAAATTTTATACTACAACAATACATACATACACATACATAAATACGCCTATTTCCTGGAGGGGTAGGCAGAGGTCACGGATTTCCACTTGCTACGATCTTGATAAACCTTACTTGCTTCATCCACTTACATTACATTATTTGTACATGCTCGTCGGTTATAGGTACTCTTGACCTGACCTTTCTTCAGAATTTCTCCGATTTGGTCGATAAAAGCTCGACGAGGTTGTCCCGTTAAACCAGACCGTCCAATTCCAACTATACCCTCCACGTTTCCCTCATACACTCTCTTTATTAATCTTCATTCGTCTATCCTCTCTACATACCTAAACCATCTTACCAATGCCCTTCTCAATTAAGGCAAACATGTATGCCAGCCTGGAAGCTTTCATCCCTCATTATTCAAACATAATTCCGCTATCCAAACCGCCTAATAGGTCACAAGTGCAAAAAATCATCATTACCTCCTTCCGTTCAGAAATTAAGGTCCCACAAAAAGCTGGTACAAAAAATGTTTATTAAAGTATGTTTCCGAGAAGCCTTGACACATCACGCCATGGTAGGCACGCCACATAGCCGCATGCAAGTTCTGACTGACGGAGTACAGAAATCTGCTTTTTATTGGCCTGTTTCGAATTGGCATGTTGGATCATAACGTCATTGATACTGTATTTGTAATGCAACGGTACCAAAACTTGGGATTGGTATTTTGACGGTAAAAATAAATTATAACATACTTCATGAAATAGTGGGAATCCATCTAAATTCTACTTATTTTTGTTGTTTAAAGATAAAAATGGACAAATGGATGAATGGAAAATTGTGACTACACTTGTATGTATTTCCCTGCGACGAACGAACTTAAATTAAGAATACTATTTCTATGTCAGGTTCTATAAACGAAACAAATATCAGATCTCATCGTAATTGCCGAGTTGAATTTCACTAATGTTTTCATTTTTGAAACTAAGACGATTCTTCGCTATTTACCTTTGGAAACTTGTATTGGTACATTACTAATGACTTCATAATACCGTGTTAGGAGAAATATGAATTCGCTAGAATGCCGTTTGGCATAAATACCGTGCCAAATCAAAGACCTCACTGAGCTAAACTGAAATAAGAATTCTGAGATTATACAACTACTTAAATGGACTAATTTTGGAAAAGATCTCTGTTCTTGCTTCATTGCATCAACACTGAGTCATGATGACATGGTTACTGACACTGGAGCCAAATTATTTCCCCAAAATAGTTTAATATGTTGGGTGTATTCAAGAACAAACATATTATCTGGTGGAGATCCTTAAAAGGGATTAGCTCGAGCATACGCTCCTTTTTTGTTATATACCTTACTTATGTTATCTATTCTATACTAATCAGTTAACAAAGGGGGAAAGTATGTAAGATGTTAAAGCATTGTTAAATGTAAGTTTGTTGGTAATGGGTAACCTCCGGAATCGCTTATCCGATTTTGAAAATTATTTCACCTGCGTGTGGACTTTCTGAATGGTAAAAGGCCATATTTTATCTCGCGGATTTGTCTGCGTTATTTGTAATACGTGGGTGAAGTCGCGCAAGCACCTATGTACGATTAAGCAATATTTTATACATACAAACAGGAACTTAAATCTGTGCAACTACCACGCCTTTGGAAAGAAACTATATTCACGTTGCGTAACGTTCATCCGTCAAAGTCTGATGTTAAGATACGCCGATGTATATCTATATGACTAATAGTTACTGACGTTATGTCTTATTTGAACCACTATTACACTGGTGTGTAACTGTTAAAGATTCTAGGCCCTATTTCATACAAAAGGTACCTTAATACTTATATCATAAAGAGGTAAAATTTGTGAGGATGTAGCATTATATGTTTGTGAGAGGTTACCGGAACTACAAACCATTTTTTTATCACAATTATACAGAACTAGCTTCTGCCCGCGACTCCGTCCGCGTGGAACTCGTTTATATCGTAGCTCCATACAAACTTTCACCCCCCATTAGAAAGAGACAAAAAGTAGCCTATGTCACTCTCCATCCCTTCAACTATCTCCACTTAAAAAATCACGTAAATTTGTTCTATGGCTCCGCCTCGTTTGTCTATACTATAACTAGTGTCTCTGTGAGCTGTAGAACTCGTGAGCTTACCTGCATGACGTTGAGACTTTTTTTTTATAGCTTTTTTTTAATTAGTGATTGCGACAAAAAAAATATTTACTAACACAAAATTTCACGAAAACCGGTTGACAAACACAACCTGTAGAGGAAAACAGCGGGAAAGCGCAGCATCTGGACAAACAAACGATGTCTGGCCCAAGCTGAAGCTTAGAACTTCGTTTGCTTCGCTCCCTCGTTCGATAATGGAAATGAAAAGGTCTGTGAGATTGTGGCTTTGTTTATAAGTTTGTATGTAAATAATCTCCGGGACCGCTTATCCAATTCCAAAACTTTTTACTCCTGCGTGTATAATGGACTTTCTGGATGATTATAGGTTTTATCCCGCGGGGTGATGTCTGCGTACTTTACAATACGCGGCAAAGTCGCGGCTGATAGTAATACGCGGACGCAGCCACGCGGGCAGCTGCTTCATGCATTTCCCAATGAAAGAATCAAAAGAAATTGTGCTCATAGCAGCCGTACCCAGATGATTTTGCCACCGTTATCTAAAGGCTTGTTTACACGTTGTGAAGTAGCAAGTGCAGGTGAGAAGTGATTAGTTAACATGTTTTTATGGTGATAAGTGTTAAGTGTTAAGAAATCGTTTACACATTGCTTAGTTGTGCAAGTGCAAGTGTAAAGCGTAGAAGAAAATAGAGGACGAACAACGATTAGAATAACGAAATATTTTAAAAAGTATAGTCGCGGTGATCGCTTCAGAAATCGAGAATGAGGTTTTAGTTGAAATCGAGAAACCTAAAAACCAGATATTTCTGTACATGATTAACACTGGGTGCAGTTTAAGAACTCTTTCACATCTATTTAGAGTATCGAAAGCAGCTATACTCGTATCGTCGATGATTCCTGAAATCGCTGATGCTATATACAATTCCCTAAAGGATTGTATTAAGGTTAGTAAAGTAACAAGACAATAATAGTAATCAAAATGTATTATCTTTGAATGCCAAAAAACTGTGGTAACTTATAATCCCTGGCATTAATTTAATTTTCATTATTGGTAGCGTACCAAGCTTGGGATAATAAATCCATCGTTGTGATAGTGGATGGTGGAGTAGGTGTAGGTGCCGGAGGCGGTGAAGTTGATGTTTGAGGTGAAGGTGACGGCTGTGCAATGGTATAGTTGGATTGTGACGAAGACGCAGATGAGTGCTGGGAGTTGTACATAGTACGTCGGAGAGTCGTTAAACGTATTTCTGATAAATAATTTTGAATAAACATTTGAGCTTCAATTGCTGTATCTAAAGGCATATTCTTTAATTGAGCAGCAATACTCTTTCCAAAAATATCAAATTCACTCTGTACGTCTGGCTTGTTAACGGCGTTTGCAACATTTTGCACTTTTGTAATTAATGTTACAAAGGCACTCGTACTTTATGTATTCCATTACGAATTTCAACGTTTGCTCCTCAGTCCACCTCATTTTTATACCATACTATGCACTTAACAAGCAGATGATACTGTTTACAAGGTGTTTAGAGGATGAGACTGCGAGTGCGGGGAGTGCGCGGGTGTGCGGGGGCAACTACTTAACAGGCAAAAATAGACCGAGCGTCTATTCACTTTACTTCACACTCGCACTTCGCACTCGCACTTGCCACTTAACAGCGTGACCGTTTACACGTTGTTATTACTAATCACTTTACACCTGCACTTCTCACATGCACTTGCTACTTCACAACGTGTAAACAAGCTTTAATACGTACGACCAGCGCTGTTCTTCGGAACGCGCTAATGAGCCTCAGATCACCCGTCACGCCTAACGAAACTAGACCTCTGAACACGCTTAGTTGCTACGAATCGCGGTGCCAAGTTATATTTGGGGGTGAACGTTAGAGCTTAAAAGAAGTAACAGAATAGCGGGGCAGACTATTTGCTCCCCACGTTAATAATGGCCACACGACAGCTCATCCAAAGTATGGCGAGTCCGGCCATTTGTCGTGGTGTCTTGTAATTTGCGTCCATCCATCGTGTGTGTTGGATGCTAATTGAGGCGTATCTGCTCGTTTAATAATAACAGGCAAATCAGGCACTAACGAGGGTTGTAAATTGAGTCTTAAATAGATGGACATCGGGTTTTGCGAGGAGTTCGTACATTTGAAAACTATTGAGGTTTTGCTACGGATCTCCAACATCCTTTAAAAGTACTTTCAAGCTTTTAAAAGATATGTATTCACACCAAGCCATCGGTAACCACTGAGATGACTTCACACACACAAACACTATTTTTTCAATACGAATGAAATGTTTCATCGAGACGTACGTCCACTTCATTAGTCATTACTAATGAAGTGGCTTACCCTTTGAGGTAAAAATTAGAACTACGATAGGTAGTTCAGGAAGAAAAATAGATTTCATCAAGTTTCTAGTTGCGTTAAACTTTATGTTTTCCTTTGCCCACGGAAGCACAGTCAATACTTATGTATACTTAACATAATTTAATCTGTGTTGTGGTAAATACGAATTCGATAGAATACTATTCGGTGTTAAAGCTGCAACGAAAACAAAGTTAAAAGATTCAAAATCGATTTCAAAGTTAGAATCACCCGGCTTACGTTAAAATAGTGAAGGCTAATTTCGGAATACAATCGGTTATACAGGCATAGAGGGCAAAAAGAAAGAATAACACATTTATTAAGTAAAAAACAGGACATAAATATTAAACAACAATATAAACAAAAACACATAAAACAAGTGTGTCTGTGCGGCAGTGAACCGGATACTCGCTCAGCATAATGCTGTGGTGTCAGACACCTAATACAGCCCTGATTTTCAGCCAGTACCTTAGCACTCATTGCAACGTCATATATAGAAATAGATGTTTAATTCAACCGTTAATGATCGCGGAGCTTGATATTATGGAAGGATAGTTAGATTAATTAGTAGTGTTAAAAGCAGGGTCAGAATTTTTTAACAAATATGGTATATCCCAAGTAGCATTTTGACGAATCAATGACGTCTTTTCTTAGTCATTTGTGACGAAAATGACGTCAAAAGAGACGTCTTTTTATCTTTCAGGGGACGTCCACATGTCGCAGGTCTGAGACGTCATTTTAAGACGTCATATTAAGAGAATCTAGTAACGTCTTCAGAAGGTGATCATTTAACGTCATTTCAAGGTATTCAATGACGTCTTTTCTTAGTCATTTGTGACGAAAATGACGTCAAAAGAGACGTCTTTTTATCTTTCAGGGGACGTCCACATGTCGCAGGTCTGAGACGTCATTTTAAGACGTCATATTAAGAGAATCTAGTAACGTCTTCAGAAGGTGATCATTTAACGTCATTTCAAGGTATTCAATGACGTCTTTTCTTAGTCATTTGTGACGAAAATGACGTCAAAAGAGACGTCTTTTTATCTTTCAGGGGACGTCCACATGTCGCAGGTCTGAGACGTCATTTTAAGACGTCATATTAAGAGAATCTAGTAACGTCTTCAGAAGGTGATCATTTAACGTCATTTCAAGGTATTCAATGACGTCTTTTCTTAGTCATTTATTTCGAAAATGACGTCAAAAGAGACGTCTTTTTATCTTTCAGGGGACGTCCACATGTCGCAGGTCTGAGACGTCATTTTCAGACGTCATATTAAGAGAATCCAGTAACGTCTTCAGAAGGTGATCATTTAACGTCATTTCAAAGTATTTTCGAAACTATATTAAATAATGAGACGACGTATCTAGAACCAACCAACGACGTCTGAAATAACGGCCTCAAGACGTCTTCAGGTAGGGTTGTTTTAACGTAATATTGACGTAATTTTACGTGGACGTATCTAGTACCCACCAATGACGTCTCAGGTTACGGCCTCAAGACGTCTTCAGGTAGTATAGTTTTAAGGTAATATTGACGTCATTTTGCGTGGACGTATCTAGTACCCACCAATGACGTCTCAAGTAACGGCCTCAAGACGTCTTTAGGTTGTGTTGTTTTAACGTAATATTGACGTCATTTTAAGTGGACGTATCTAGTACCCGCCAATGACGTCTCAAGTTACGGCCTCAAGACGTCTTCAGGTAGTGTTATTTTAACGTAATATTGACGTCATTTTACGTGGACGTATCTAGTACCCACCAATGACGTCTCAAATAACGGCCTCAAGACGTCTTCAGGTAGTGTTGTTTTAACGTAATATTGACGTCATTTTAAGTGGACGTATCTAGTACCCACCAATGACGTCTCAAGTTACGGCCTCAAGACGTCTTCAGGTAGTGTTATTTTAACGTAATATTGACGTCATTTTACGTGGACGTATCTAGTACCCACCAATGACGTCTCAAATAACGGCCTCAAGACGTCTTCAGGTAGTGTTGTTTTAACGTAATATTGACGTCATTTTACGTGGACGTATCTAGTACCCACCAATGACGTCTCAAATAACGGCCTCAAGACGTCTTCAGGTAGTATTGTTTTAACGTAATATTGACGTCATATTACGTGGACGTATCTAGTACCCACCAATGACGTCTGAAATTACGGCCTCAAGACGTCTTCAGGTAGTGTTGTTTTAACGTAATATTGACGTCATTTTACGTGGACGTATCTAGTACCCACCAATGACGTCTCAAGTAACAGCCTCAAGACGTCTTCAGGTAGTGTTGTTTTAAGGTAATATTGACGTCATTTTACGTGGACGTATCTAGTACCCACCAATGACGTCTGAAGTTATGGCCTGGAGACGTCTTCAGGTGGCGGCTGAAGGAGTGGTTTAGGGTGCTATTTTATTTTACAAATAAAACAAGAGCATAATTTTAAATAATAAATTTATGGTTCTAAAGCACAGTACGGTTTAAACAATCTCTCAGAAGACTATCAGAACTACTAAAAATAACCAGCAAAATGAGGAAGATATCATAAGCCTTCTTCTATACATGGTCTACTACAGAGGGCGGGGCGGCGAACCGGTACCTCGATTATGTTTTCCTAAAACACAGCGATTTATGGCGCTAAAGCACAGTACAGTTTAATTAATCTCTCAGAAGACTATCAGAACTACTAAAAATAACCAGCAAAATGAGGAAGATATGACATAAGCCTTCTTCTATACATGGTCTACTACAGAGGGCGGCGAACCGGTACCTCGATTATGTTTCCCTAAAAAACAGCGTTTTATGGCGCTAAAGCACAGTACAGTTTAAACAATCTCTCAGAAGACTATCAGAACTACTAAAAATAACCAGGAGTGGTTTAGGGTGCTATTTTATTTTACAAATAAAACAAGAGCATAATTTTAAATTATAAATCTACTAAAATTATTACTATCATTTATGTTTATGTCGGCGGCAGATCGTTAAATACGCCAGATCACGAAATTCCTAGGCATATCGTGAAACGGCGCCATTTCATGATATGCCTAAAAGTCGGCTAGGCTTATCACGATGTGCCTGATAAACAATACGGCAGATCGATTAGAGCAACGCATTCGTCGATATTCCTAGCTCTATACCGGGCACATCGTAAAATAGTTTCTTTCTTGGCCACTGGTGGCGCTGCACATGCGATGGCGGCCGTTTTTGTTGGGGGCTAATAATCAGGGCGGACAAAAATGGTTTGTCATAAGCGAACTCTGTCTTAGGTCGGTTAGGTTAGGGTTCACTTGTGTCCCTCAGACCAGAAATAGACACCCCGCGCAGCGGGGTGGCGTCGACTCGCTGGAGATTATCAGTCCGCACTTCTTATTTTTTTTAATTTACCTAATTCAATTTTGGACACCCTACTTACGTATAACGGTGAGTATTGAACGATATGCCGGCGTTTCATGATATGCCTAGGAATTTCATGATCAGCCTAAACGTCACTGGCTTGGCCAAATCATGAAATGCCGGCGTTTCATGATATGCCTAGGAATTTCATGATCTGCCTAAACGTCATTAGACAAATCGTTAAACGTTAAGTTTTGAACGATATGGCGGATGTCCTTTAGCCAAATCATGAAATGGCGGCGTTTCACGATATGCCTAGGAATTTCGTGATCTGGCGGATTTTACGATCGGCCGCCGACATTTACATGGATGGACTGCACAACATTTTTTACAATATTAAAAAAGGGTTATTCCCCCCTGTTACCACAAAGTTGTTACCAATATGGTTACAACGTACGTCGCTCGTGTCCTAACACACAGCGTTTTATGGGTCTAAAGCACAGAACGGTTAAAACAATCTCTCAGAAGACTATCAGAACTACTAAAAATAACCAGCAAAATGAGGAAGATATGACATAAGCCTTCTTCTATACATGGTCTACTACAGAGGGCGGCGAACCGGTACCTCGATTATGTTTCCCTAAAAAACAGCGTTTTATGGCGCTAAAGCACAGTACAGTTTAAACAATCTCTCAGAAGACTATCAGAACTACTAAAAATAACCAGGAGTGGTTTAGGGTGCTATTTTATTTTACAAATAAAACAAGAGCATAATTTTAAATTATAAATCTACTAAAATTATTACTATCATTTATGTTTACATGGATGGACTGCACAACAATTTTTACAATATTAAAAAAGGGTTATTCCCCCCTGTTACCACAAAGTTGTTACCAATATGGTTACAACGTACGTCGCTCGTTCCCTAACACACAGCGTTTTATGGTTCTAAAGCACAAAAGAAAAAGAATGAAGGAAATCTAAATAATGATTTTAAATTTCCTTTAAAGTCATCGACTGACTTAATCCGGTTGGAAATGTTGTTGAGACCAAGAAAAGAAAAACAATTTGGTAAGTTGTATGTAATTTAAAATTTTACAATAAGTATATTTATACTTTACGTTTTAATATTAAATTAATAAAAACTTAGTATTTCAAAGGCTTATGTAATTATACTTTATATCTGATAGCTTTAGATTAAGAAAACATAATTTAAATTTTTAAGCTTTAAATTGGGATTCCCATAAAAAAAGTAGGTACATCATTCATAGGATTTTATGTTTACAGGTTGAATACTTGAGAAAAATTTGATGGCGGGACTTGTCATTTAAAGTCTCAAGAATTCTAAAATTTCTTTTAACTGATTGTTTTGCTTCGGAATTCAACTTTTATGGAAAACGCACAAACAAAAAACCTATTTCGAAACTGCTGCAAAAAGAGGAAGATATGACATGAGCCTTCTTCTATACATGGTCTACTATAGAGGGCAGCGAACCGGTACCTCGATTATGTTTCCCCAAAACACAGCGTTTTATGGCGCTAAAGCACAGTACAGTTTAAAGAATCTCTCAGAAGACTATCAGAACTACTAAAAATAACCAGCAAAATGAGGAAGATATGACATGAGCCTTCTTCTATACATGGTCTACTACAGAGGGCAGCGAACCGGTACCTCGATTATGTTTCCCTAACACAAAGCGTTTTATGGCGTTAAAGCACAGTACAAATTAAAAAATCTCAGAAAACTATCAGAACAACTAAAAATAACCAGCAAAAAGCGACTCGGCGATTTAGCGGCGGAAGATAATTTAAGCCACTTTCATCATGATCACCGTCTGATGATATTTCTCTTCGATTTAGTACTCTGGCGCATCGGTCTCGAATCCGATTTAATTTCATCATCATCAGTTTGAATGTCCGACGTTACTTCGACAAGCTTCAATTTTTTTTTTTGCTTTTTCCAATTCATCTGTGTATATAGAGATACACACATATTTCCGTCACAAAATTGTTAGTACTAGAAGCCTTTATTATTCCCTTAGTCGCCTCTTACGACATCCGCGAGAAGAGATGGAGTGGCACTATTCTAACCCGGTGACCACACAGGGTGGGAATAACACTAACATTTTATTTTATAGGGTTTGAAAACAAAATTGTATCTCTTCTCTGCAAGATTAAGAAACAGAATCACGAAATATTGGCAATATTGAAGGAAATCTAAATATAGATATGACATGAGCCTTCTTCTATACATGGTCTACTATAGAGGGCAGCGAACCGGTACCTCGATGATGTTTCCCTAAAACACAGCGTTTTATGGTCCTAAAGCACAGTACAGTTAAAAGAATTACTCAGAAGACTATCAGAATTACTAAAAATAACCAGCAAAATGAGGAAGATATGACATGAGCCTTCTTCTATACATGGTCTACTACAGAGGGCAGCGATCCGGGACCTCGATTATGTTTCCCTAAAAAACAGCGTTTTATGGCTCTAAAGCACAGTACAATTTAAAGAATCTCTCAGAAGACTATCAGAACTACTAAAAATAACCAACATTTTTTTATTTTATTTTATAGGGTTTGAAGACAAAATTGTATCTCTTCTCTGCCAGATTAAGAAACAGAATCACGAAATATTGGCAATATTGAAGGAAAAGGAGTGTGAAGGAAATCTAAATATAGATATGACATGAGCCTTCTGCTATACATTGTCTACTACAGAGGGCAGCGAACCGGTACCTCGATTATGTTTCCCTATAAAACAGCGTTTAATGGCGCTAAAGCGCAGTACAGTTTAAAGAATCTCTCAGAAGACTATCAGAATTACTAAAAATAACCAACAAAATGAGGAAGATATGACATGAGCCTTCTTCTATACATTGTCTACTACAGAGGGCAGCGAACCGGTACCTCGATTATGTTTCCCTAACACAAAGCGTTTTATGGCGCCTAAAGCACAGTACAATTTAAAGAATCTCTCAGAAGACTATCAGAACTACTAAAAATAACTGCAAAATGAGGAAGATATGACCTGAACCTTCTTCTATACATGGTCTACTATAGAGGGCAGCGAACCGGTACCTCGATTATGTTTCTCTAAAAAACAGCATTTTATGGCGCTAAAGCACAGTACAGTTTAAAGGATCTCTCAGAAGACTATCAGAATTACTAAAAATAACCAACAATTTTTTATTTTATTTTATAGGGTTTGAAGACAAAATTGTATCTCTTCTCTGCCAGATTAAGAAACAGAATCACGAAATATTGGCAATATTGAAGGAAAAGGAGTGTGAAGGAAATCTAAATATAGATATGACATGAGCCTTCTGCTATACATTGTCTACTACAGAGGGCAGCGAACCGGTACCTCGATTATGTTTCCCTATAAAACAGCGTTTAATGGCGCTAAAGCGCAGTACAGTTTAAAGAATCTCTCAGAAGACTATCAGAATTACTAAAAATAACCAACAAAATGAGGAAGATATGACATGAGCCTTCTTCTATACATTGTCTACTACAGAGGGCAGCGAACCGGTACCTCGATTATGTTTCCCTAACACAAAGCGTTTTATGGCGCCTAAAGCACAGTACAATTTAAAGAATCTCTCAGAAGACTATCAGAACTACTAAAAATAACTGCAAAATGAGGAAGATATGACCTGAACCTTCTTCTATACATGGTCTACTATAGAGGGCAGCGAACCGGTACCTCGATTATGTTTCTCTAAAAAACAGCATTTTATGGCGCTAAAGCACAGTACAGTTTAAAGGATCTCTCAGAAGACTATCAGAATTACTAAAAATAACCAACAATTTTTTATTTTATTTTATAGGGTTTGAAGACAAAATTGTATCTCTTCTCTGCCAGATTAAGAAACAGAATCACGAAATATTGGCAATATTGAAGGAAAAGGAGTGTGAAGGAAATCTAAATATAGATATGACATGAGCCTTCTGCTATACATTGTCTACTACAGAGGGCAGCGAACCGGTACCTCGATTATGTTTCCCTATAAAACAGCGTTTAATGGCGCTAAAGCGCAGTACAGTTTAAAGAATCTCTCAGAAGACTATCAGAATTACTAAAAATAACCAACAAAATGAGGAAGATATGACATGAGCCTTCTTCTATACATTGTCTACTACAGAGGGCAGCGAACCGGTACCTCGATTATGTTTCCCTATAAAACAGCGTTTAGTGGCGCTACAGCGCAGTACAGTTTAAAGAATCTCTCAGAAGACTATCAGAACTACTAAAAATAACCAGCAAAATGAGGAAGATATGACATGAGCCTTCTTCTATACATGGTCTACTACAGAGGGCAGCGACCCGGTACCTCGATTATGTTTCCCTAACACAAAGCGTTTTATGGCGCCTAAAGCACAGTACAATTTAAAGAATCTCTCAGAAGACTATCAGAATTACTAAAAATAACCAACAAAATGAGGAAGATATGACATGAGCCTTCTTCTATACATTGTCTACTACAGAGGGCAGCGAACCGGTACCTCGATTATGTTTCCCTAACACAAAGCGTTTTATGGCGCCTAAAGCACAGTACAATTTAAAGAATCTCTCAGAAGACTATCAGAACTACTAAAAATAACCAACAATTTTTTATTTTATTTTATAGGGTTTGAAGACAAAATTGTATCTCTTCTCTGCCAGATTAAGAAACAGAATCACGAAATATTGGCAATATTGAAGGAAAAAGAGTGTGAAGGAAATCTAAATATAGATATGACATGAGCCTTCTGCTATACATTGTCTACTACAGAGGGCAGCGAACCGGTACCTCGATTATGTTTCCTTATAAAACAGCGTTTAATGGCGCTAAAGCGCAGTACAGTTTAAAGAATCTCTCAGAAGACTATCAGAATTACTAAAAATAACCAACAAAATGAGGAAGATATGACATGAGCCTTCTTCTATACATTGTCTACTACAGAGGGCAGCGAACCGGTACCTCGATTATGTTTCCCTAACACAAAGCGTTTTATGGCGCCTAAAGCACAGTACAATTTAAAGAATCTCTCAGAAGACTATCAGAACTACTAAAAATAACTGCAAAATGAGGAAGATATGACCTGAACCTTCTTCTATACATGGTCTACTATAGAGGGCAGCGAACCGGTACCTCGATTATGTTTCCCTATAAAACAGCGTTTAATGGCGCTAAAGCGCAGTACAGTTTAAAGAATCTCTCAGAAGACTATCAGAATTACTAAAAATAACCAACAAAATGAGGAAGATATGACATGAGCCTTCTTCTGTATATGATACGTTTGCCATTTCGGATCCGGCGGGAGATTTTTACAAAGCAATTTATCAAATGCTCGTGCGTCCTTTACAGGCGGCCAGTACACCTACATAATACACATGTTTCTATTAAAAAATATTTTAAAAGGTTTTATGCTGATTGTCACCGAAGTTACGCGTAGGTGTACCAAATTTCAGCATTTTGAATGAAATTCTTAAAAGCACCTGTAATCCATGTATCCCATTAAAATCTTTTCATAATATAGCATCTACATCAAGTCACCGTTTTGAGACATCTATATCAACAACTTCATCAGATTTGACAGCTATATCGGTTACTACTAATGGAAATAGCAGTCACAGCATTAGTGAAAGTGAAGTCCTCGTTACCCCAGCGGTTGAATCAGAGTTTTCCTGTGATCAAGTACCACCACCTGAAGTAGACTATTCTTCATCTGAAAATATCCATGATTTGCCTTCTAAATTAAGGTATTGGGCCACCGTGCAACATAGTATCCCACATAATGCCATTGACAGCCTTTTAAAAATAATTTCTCCACTTTGTCCTAGTTTACCGAAGGACAGTAGAACTTTATTGAAAACCCCAATCCATTTAAATACTACTGTGTTAGACTCTGGTGAGATACTACATTTAGGTCTTCTAAATCAATTAAAAAAACAAGTTAAATTATTGAGTAAAAATAATTTAAAAGAAATAACCTTATCTTTCAATGTGGATGGCTTGCCCCTCTTCAAAAGTTCCAACACACAGCTATGGCCTATATTAGCATTCATAAAAAATTGTACTGGTGCAAAGCCGTTTGCAGTAACTTTGTTCTGTGGACACACAAAGCCTTCACCTTTATTTAGTTTTTTGGACCCATTTATTACAGAACTGGATACTGTTCTTAAGGATGGGTTTGATTTTGAAGGAATTCATTATATCGTAAAGGTGCACAGTTTTGTTTGTGATGCACCAGCAAAAGCTTTTATTAAATGTACAAAATCACACGGTGGCTATTCGTCTTGTGATAAATGTGTTGAACCAGGAGAGTATGTCCAAGGTCGAATCATTTACAAAAGCATCACTGCAAATAAAAGAACAGATGCACAGTTTCGCACTCAATCTGATGAGGATCATCACGTAGGCGTTACGCCACTTTTGAATCTTTCAGTAGATTTAGTAAAAATATTTCCAGTTGATTACATGCATGCTGTATGTCTGGGAGTCATGAGAAAATTGTTGAACATATGGGTGGGTGGTAACTTATCAGTTCGACTTCCAAGTCGTTCAGTGAATGTTATAACTGAAAAATTACTTTACTGTGCAAAATTTATACCAATTGATTTTAATAGACGCCCACGAGCACTAAGTGAACTTGCTCGCTGGAAGGCTACAGAATTTCGAACGTTTGTTTTATATACTGGACCAATTGTATTGAAAGATGTGCTTCCAAGTGCTCTTTATAAAAACTTCATGTTATTTCACTGTGCTATAACCATTCTTTGTTCAACCAAACACATTGAAAAAATTGGAACAAATTTCGCGAACGAATTGTTAAAAATGTTTATAAATCATTCCAAAACTGTCTATGGCATACAATTCTTGATATATAATGTGCATATGTTATGCCACATTAGTGATGATGTTGATTTATATGGTGCTTTAGATAATTATTCGGCATTCCCGTTTGAAAATTATCTAAATGTATTGAAACGTCTGGTTAGGTCGCCTAATAAGCCTTTGCAACAAATTGCAAAACGACTTGAAGAATATGATTTCATGTCAAAAAAACATTCTGTAGATGTTACAGCCTCGGTCTTTTACTATAACGGTTCTGGACCAGTTCCTACCAGTAACAATAACTATGAATACTTCAAAAAGCTGATTTACAAAGGTTTTTCGATGTATGTGTATGAACATCGCAGAAAAGATTGTTATTGTTATGTTAAAAACAAATGACGTAGAGTCTTTTTTCATTTACGGTAAAGAATTTATTACATATGAATCCTTTTATACTTACCCATACGATTCGGGAGTTAATAGCGTCTATCTTGTTTCAAATCTCTCTGACTTAAATATAATTCCAATAGAGCATTTTATCACTAAGTGTATAGTAACTCCTCACGAAAGGAATAATTCATTTATTTGTTTTCCAATGCTACGCGCATATGTAGATGATTAATGCCTTTAGTTGATAAGAAACTATAACGCTACAATTTTATCATAATACGGGTGGGTGTTAATTGGGTCCAAAACTCAAAACCCGTTTACCTTAGTGTGTATGTTGAGTGGCCGCTCGCATTTAGTATTTTTAAGGGTTATTCCCACCCTGTGTGGTCACCGGGTTAGAATAGTGCCACTCCATCTCTTCTCGTGGATGTCGTAAGAGGCGACTAAGGGAATTCGTCGATTTAGTACTCTGGCGCATCGGTCTCGAATCCGATTTAATTTCATCATCATCAGTTTGAATGTCCGACGTTACTTCGACAAGCTTCAATTTTTTTTTTGTCTTCTGAGAGATTCTTTAAACTGTACTGTGCTTTAGCGGCATAACACGCTGTGTTTTAGGGAAACATAATCGAGGTACCGGTTCGCTGCCCTCTATAGTAGACCATGTATAGAAGAAGGCTCATGTCATATCTTCCTCTTTTCGCAGCAGTTACGAAACAGGTTTTATGTTTGTGCGTTTTCCATAAAAGTTGAATTCCGTAGCAAAACAATCAGTTAAAAGAAAGGCTATAGCCGTGTAAGGGAACAAAATATGCCCCTGACGGTATCAGCCAATTAGTATATCGTATCCATTGGTCATATTGCTAGTTATTATTCGGCCAAGTATTATGTCATAATTATTGACAGTTTCCTAGAAATGTCACTTAAAAGTTTTTTTTACTTTCCTAAATATCTTCAAAACTACTAATCCGATTCTTTTGTGATTAAAATATGTTGTTAATGGCTTGAAGAGGTATATATTTGCAGAAAACTAGACATCTCTATGTCAACATTAACTTGGTTATGTTTGATGTGAAACATTTCAAACTTTTTTTTTTGACACTTCGGTGTCAGCGACACCCGCCATTTTTTCAAGACTAATGTGACATCTCTTTTCGTATTAAAATATAATTATTTCAAATCAATCGGCTTGGAGCAACATGGTGATTTTTTAAATTATAAGTATACCGGCCTCGGACACTACCCAACCATACAAATGTACTATGATTCTATAGATCTTTTTTGTAAATCTTTATTATTCTACGGATAATTTTAAGCATCTCTATAGTCATTTATGGAATAAATAAAACAGCATGCGGATTGACAAAAACAATAGTTTATTTATTTTCTTTCTTAGGCATAAAACATATATACAACTAACACACCTTAATTACTTCTAAACGTAAACTACGAATCTTTACGTAGCATTTGCATATCTAATTACAAATAAAAAAAGACAAACGATGCTGATGACTTTGTAAAAAAAAAGAGCTTTCAGCGTAATGTCATAACCAGCCAGCATTAATTCGTCACGCGTACAGGCAACAAACCTTTTTTAATAGTCTACCAATCATATTTTTATTCGAACCTCTTTCAATTATGCTCATATGATTAAACACCTACAGTTTATTGAAAAAAATCACCATGTTGCTCCAAGCCGATTGATTTGAAATAATTATATTTTAATACGAAAAGAGATGTCACATCAGTCTTGAAAAAATGGCGGGTGTCGCAGACACCGAAGTGTCAAAAAAAGAAGTTTGAAATGTTTCACATCAAAAATAACCAAGTTAATGTTGACAT
>CANPUT010000089.1:0-76876 GCA_947578815.1 Epinotia ramella
TTGCTCGTATTCATGTCTTCCTAAGTTAAATCTGGGACAGTCCTCTATTAAATGCTGAACAGACTGCGTAGATGTGCTGTCACATGGACATTGATCGTCATTTGTTATTTTAAATCTATGGAGGTATTCTTTATGGTATCCGTGATTTGATATTAATTGAGTGGTTTCGAAGCTTAGACCGTATGTGGTTAGGTATTCATTTACAGCTTTGTAATCAGTAAAGATTTTCTTGGTGTATTTGCAATTGTTGGGGGAGTTGTAAAGTTCCTCGGCCGACTGCTGAGCAATCTGTTTTAATTTGTGCTTTATATTGGATATTGGTATAGTAAGATAGTCCGGTGTCTTTTTTAGATTAGCTGCAGCCTTGGCCGCAGCGTCGGCAAGCTCGTTCCCCGCGATGCCGCAGTGCGCCTTTACCCAGTAGAAGTGGGTATGTGAATGTTGTTTGTGTGTGTGTAATAGTTTATGTATTGTGTTTGCAAGTGAATTGTAACTATTGGGATTGGCAAGTTCCTGAAGGGCTGATTTGCTGTCTGATAAAATAATGTGTGTGGTGTTATTACGTGTAGGTGTGATTTTATTTAAGTGATTTTGGAGACATTGCGATATCGCGAGGAGTTCGGCCTGGTATACCGAGCAACAGTCATGTAGCTTCAGCTTTTTTGTTACGGAGTTAGTATGATTTGGTCCCACAGTGACAAAAGCCGCCCCGACTGTGTTGTCGTGTCGGCTTCCGTCAGTGTAGGACACCCACGAGTCTTCTGGATGATCATCCAGAACCCGCTCAACCTCGGCCCCGTCCTGCAGTTCCCGAAATGAGATGCCCTCCCTTATTGCCGGATGCATCATTTCAGAAGGGGAGATTGGTTTTTCAATTTCGAGATCCTCCGGCAACAAAGAGGATACACCCCGAAGCCTGGTATTTTCTAGTTCGGCAGCGTATTTGATCTTTGCAGGCAATGGTGTAAGCTGTGCCAAGGTGATCGCAAGAGGCGTGTTAGAGGTTAGGTTAGGTTAGGTTAGGTTAGGTTAGGTTAGGTTAGGTTAGGTTAGGTTAGGTTAGGTTTTGCCTTTTGCGAGACTGTCATGGAAATTAAGGAGGTGGCCGAGAGACAGCGGGAGGTAACTTCCGAGGACCCCGGCCGCCAAAGGCGAATAGGGCGGAGGCGACGAAACTACGATCGCCAAATCCCGCCTTAACAGTGGCCAGGGCCGGCAGGCTTGGGGAAGTCTGTCGGCCGGATAACCAACTGGCCCGAGTCGGCAGTGCACGCGTCCACGCGCGCCAGTCATTCCGTGTCGGCGCAGGCAGGGCTAACATCTTTCCCCCCTCCTGCTAAAGAGCTTGGGGCCCTCCGCCAGGCCAGTCACCGCCGGGTCGCGGAAGAGTGCCTTTGGCGTGCCCGTAACCCGGCAATATCGTGACGAGATGGAAACCGTGGGGTTTTAGACGGTAGTCCGGGCGGTTCCCGGGAGCCCGTCATACCCGCCCTGTCCCACCCGGACATGGCGGGATGCGTAAAGGCATTTCCCCACGTAAAAAAAAAAAAAAAAAAAAAAAAAAAAAAAAAAAAAAAAAAAAGGTTAGGTTAGGTTAGGTTAGGTTCCGAACAACCCAAGCCGGAATGGCCCAGTCGGTTGCGGCCCAAGGTGGGTTCTCACTAAGCTCGACCGGGAACTGTTGCAGGAGGCGGCCATCGTGCAGGCCTGGTTGCCCGCACCAGAGGGAGAGGTGTTGGTAGGAACCGAAGCTTCCCGGCTCCGGGAGGCCATGTCGCAAATTTGTGACGCGGCCATGCCCCGGGCTAAGTCCCTGCCGCCAAAACGACACGTCTACTGGTGGACCGCTGAGCTTGCACAGATGCGCGCGGACTGCGTAGCTGCTCGGCGCCGGCACATGCGTCAAAAAAGGAGCAGGCAAACAGATGCAGACGAGGAACGACGCCTGTACGAGGCCTACAAGGCCTCTAAACGGGGGCTCTCGGTGGCCATAGGGCGTGCAATAGAGGCAAGTCGTGCCGAATTTCTGGAGATCCTCAACGCCGACCCGTGGGGAAGACCATACAAACTCGTCAGGAGCAAGCTGCGACCCTGGGCGCCTCCACTGACGCAGACACTACAGCCGGAGTTTATGGCTCGTGTGGTCGCGACGCTTTTCCCGGACAGGAGACCTCACCAGCCGCCTACAATGGCGCTGCCAGTGGTGAGACCAAGGGATGAGGAGACTGTCCCACCAATCCGCCCCGCCGAGTTGCGTGTGGCGGTCAACCGGCTCCGTGCTAAGAATACAGCCCCAGGACCTGACGGCATCCCGGGCCGTGCTTGGGCCCTGGCCATGGAGACCTTAGAGCCAAGAGTACTGCGACTCCTGACCGCTTGCTTGGAGCAGGGTTGCTTCCCTAAGGAGTGGAAGGTTGGCAAGCTGGTCCTACTCCGGAAAGAGGGGCGCCCGGCGGAATCTGCATCCGGCTACAGACCCATAGTCCTGCTGGATGAGGTGGGTAAGCTTTTCGAGCGGATAATCGCGGCCCGCCTCACCAAACACATGGACTGCGAAGGACCGGATTTATCCGACTGCCAATTCGGCTTCCGCCGAGGTCGCTCAACGGTGGACGCAATTCAGCGGGTCAAGGAAATGGCCAATGAGGCCGTGTCCCAGGGTAGGGTTGTCTTAGCGGTGTCATTAGACATTGCCAACGCCTTTAACACCCTGCCCTGGGACACAATAAAGGAGGCGCTGCGGTACCACCGAGTACCCCTCCACCTGTTCCGAGTTATAGAGGCTTACCTCAGTGAGAGGTTCGTCGTCTGGCCAGGGCAACAGGAATGGGGTAGGAGGGAAATGTCCCGTGGAGTTCCACAGGGGTCGGTCCTAGGGCCACTCCTGTGGAACATAGGTTACGATTGGGTTCTACGGGGGGAAAACCTGCGTGGTGTTAAAATCACCTGTTATGCCGATGACACGCTCGTGACGGCCCAGGGACCCAGCTACCGCGACGCAGCCGTGTTGGCGACGGCGGCGGTTGCCCACTGCGTCGGTAAAATTCGACGGCTAGGCTTGGAGGTGGCTCTAACAAAGTCCGAGGCCATATGTTTCTATGGTCACCGAAGAGCACCCCCAGCCGGTGCCGAGATTGTGGTAGGAGGGGTTTCGATTGCTGTCAAACCGACGCTCCTGTACCTTGGCGTCGTACTTGACAGCAAATGGAACTTCAAAGCGCATTTTGAGCGCCTGGCACCCAAATTGCTGCGCGCGGCGGCAGCCTTTGGGCGTATACTGCCAAACCTAGGAGGGCCCAGGGCTTCATGCCGCCGTTTGTATACGGGTGTGGTGCGATCGATGGCGCTCTACGGTGCCCCAGTCTGGGCTGTTGCCCTCAGCAGCCAGAATATCGCACAGTTGCGTCGACCGCAGAGAGCGATGGCTCTGAGGGTAATCCGAGGGTACCGTACCGTAAGTACGGACGCTGCGTGTGTTCTGGCTTGTACCTTGCCATGGGACCTGGACGCTGGGGCCCTCGCGGCAGTATACCGCTGGCGCGTGGAGGCACACGACCGAGGCGAGTATCCGGCGCCTAGGGAGGTACAGCCAAGTGCCGGCCTCAAAACCATCCAGGCAGTTCGTCCAGTTCTCCGACAGTGGTTGGACAGACGCCACGGTGCAACGACATTCCGACTGACGCAGATCCTCTCTGGGCACGGATGCTTTGGAAAGTATCTGTGTCGTATAAGGAGAGAGCCAACCGCAGCATGTCACCACTGTGACAACTGCCTGGAGGAGACGGCCCAGCACACGCTAGAGGTGTGCCCAGCCTGGGACGGAGAACGCCAAACCCTGCGCTCCATAGTAGGTCATGACCTCTCGCTGCCAACCGTGGTTAACAACATGGTCGGCAGCGACAGGGCATGGAAGGCAGTCCTCGCCTTTTGCGAGACTGTCATGGAAATTAAGGAGGTGGCCGAGAGACAGCGGGAGGTAACTTCCGAGGACCCCGGCCGCCAAAGGCGAATAGGGCGGAGGCGACGAAACTACGATCGCCAAATCCCGCCTTAGCCAGCTGGTTATCCGCCCGTCTGTCGGCCGGATAACCAACTGGCCCGAGTCGGCAGTGCACGCGTCCACGCGCGCCAGTCATTCCGTGTCGGCGCAGGCAGGGCTAACATCTTTCCCCCCTCCTGCTAAAGAGCTTGGGGCCCTCCACCAGGCCAGTCACCGCCGGGTCGCGGAAGAGTGCCTTTGGCGTGCCCGTAACCCGGCAATATCGTGACGAGATGGAAACCGTGGGGTTTTAGACGGTAGTCCGGGCGGTTCCCGGGAGCCCGTCATACCCGCCCTGTCCCACCCGGACATGGCGGGATGCGTAAAGGCATTTCCCCACGTAAAAAAAAAAAAAAAAAAAAAAAAAAAAAAAAAAAAAAAAAAAAAAAAAAAAAAAAAAAAAAAAAAGGTTAGGTTAGGTTAGGTTAGGTTAGGTTAGGTTAGGTTAGGTTAGGTTAGGTTAGGTTAGGTTTTTTTTTTTTTTTTTTTTTTTTTTTTTTTTTTTTTTTTTTTCTCCTGATCTACCTCCAACATAATCGGAGCCTATTTTAAGCCAAACAGTTTCACTCCAGTTCCATCGATTATGCCTCTCGCACTTTCATGCTGCATACTTTTTCTTTCTAACGTCCTTCCTCATTCTTACCTTGCTTTGTCTACTCTAACTAGCTATATTGTTTCTTTATACATACTTTGTCTTGATCTATCTAACATTCCGTTTCCTTCCTCTTTTCCATACCATCATATCTATCTAGCCGTCCTCTATTACCATACTTTATTATTTTCTTATTGTATCAACAATGGGAGGGAAGAGGATCCCCGGGTGTTTCTTTATTTATATTCAACAATATTTTATTCTTACAGTTTTTTGACTTAACTATCTTACTATGTATTACAATTTTACTTCTTATTTTTAACTTATGATGCTAACAATGTTTCAGTTTTTATGCCAGACACATTTCAGTGACTTAATTTATTGCTTACAATTTTCTTATTAACTACTATATTATTTAATACTATATTTATATATATAACATTTAATACTATATTATTTGTCATATATATATTTTGTATGCTAGTTCTTAATATACGCAGTATATTATTTTAGCATACTTTTCTTTACTTATTTTTATTTTTTACAATAGTCTTACTTACTACTTCAATGCAATACTTGACAAATCTGTCTCTGCTTTTTCCCATCATGATGTCTTTAATGCTGTCTTTAGTTAATGTCATGTCTATTTTTTGTTCCAGGTTATACCTCTGTATTCCATTCTGGGGGCATTCCAGGAGCAGGTGGGTGACTGTCTCCGGCACCCCGGGCTCGCATGAGCATGATGGATTCTCCTTGCACTTAAACCGGTTTAAGTATTCGGAGAATCCACCATGCCCGGTCATTGCCTGGGTCAGTATGCCGCGTGGAACCACCTTCCTGACTATCCTGTGCGCTGCCACCGCATCAGGGAAGAAAATTTTTGTCGTCGCTGCTGTTGTGCCTTCTGTATACCTCCGGTTCCACACCTCAAGCGTCTCCATTCGGAGGACTCGCTTGACGTGTGATACCGGGCATAGGTCGTAGTTTGGTCTCCTTTTGGACGCCATAGCGGCCTCCTTGGCTAGCTGGTCGGCCCTCTCGTTCCCGTCCAAACCCGCATGAGCCTTGATCCAGAACAGGGAGATTTCCTTGCCCTGGAGGGAGATAGATCTAATGTTCTCCCTTGCTGTAATGGCTAGCGGGTGGAGGCAACGATGGTTTGTGACCGTTTGTAGAGCCGCCCTGGAGTCACTATAGATTCCAAAAGAAGACCCAGCACTGCTAAGCGCCGCACTCGTTGCTTCGCGCAACGCCAGGAGCTCTGCCTGGTACACTGTACAATAACTCGAGAGAGCAAGCTTGACGGCTTTGGTCTCGGCGTCGCCTTGCCATATTGACAATGCGGCGCCGACCCTGCCGCCAATCTTGCTCCCATCTGTAAAGATCTTAGTTTGGTACCTTATGTTGTCACTTAGGGCCTCCTGGTCTGCCAGGATCCCGAACTCTATTTTTGTTAGCTCCGCTGGGTGCGGCGTTTCCAATGCGGATCCCTTCCGCTCTATCTCCCTGTCGCCCAGCTGCGGCAGGTCCGCTCCCCTCTTGGCCTCATATAATGAGGCCGCCTCACGGACTCGGAGGTCGAGGGGGAGCATTCCCGCCAACAGTAACGCAGCGTTCAGGGAGACAGTGCGGTAGGCTCCGCACTGCTTCTGCGCGATACCTCTCTGGACTGTTTCGAATTTTCTCCTTGTCATCAATTTTTCCGCAGCCGGTGCCCATACGCTGGCCGCATATAAGATCACCGGCTCGATGGTGGCCACGTATATCGTCCTGATGATTTCGGGATGAAGTCCCCAGCTAACTTTTGCTGCCCTTGCAAGTTGCTTGTATATCCCCGTAGCCTTCCTGCAGACGTTGCTTATGTGGGTGTTAAAAGTGAGCTTTTGGTCTATCGTCACCCCCAGCAGTTTAATCTCCTCTGCAAAGCAGACCTCTATCCCTCCCATGACAAGGCGAGGGGTGTCATATTTGAGCCTGTTGGTGATAAGTAGAGCGTTTGTCTTATGTGGAGCAAACTTCAGTTTGCCCTTTACACCCCACGCCCTGACACGTTCGAGAGCGAGGTTCGCCTGCCTTTCGATTTCTTCAGCTGTATCTCCGTCAAACGCCATAACCACGTCATCCGCGAATGCCTGGCAGTAGTTACCCTCGTCCTCCAGATCCTTCAAGAGAGGGTCCAACAGTAAGTTCCATAGGATTGGGCCTCCTATGGAGCCCTGGACACAACCCTTCCTTGTGGATCTCGTGTGTTGCTCTCCCGCATACCTTACTACGACCTCTCTGTCGCTGAGATAACTGTCGATGACCCTCCTTAAGTTCAACGGACAATTCTCCTCCGCCAGTCGGACTCGGATTGCAGGCCACCATGCACTGTCGAATGCTCCCTCTATATCCAGTGAAATCAATGTAATGATTTTCTTTTGTTTTAATTTGCTGCGGATGTATTGCATTAGGTTATAGAGGGAGTCTTCGGTGCTGCGCTGTGGCATAAATCCGTACTGACGAGGGCTCATCTTCGGTAATAGATGGAACTTAAGTCGGGTCACCAGCAGCTTCTCGTATGTTTTGCCCATAATGGACAGGAGGCCGATAGGTCTGTGAGATTTTGGGGCGGTATAATCGCTCTTGCCAGGCTTCCGCAAGATTATGACGACAGCTCTCTTCCACGCTACGGGGAAATACTCGCATTCCAGGCATTTGTTGAAAAGCAGCAGCATAATTTCCGGGTGGGCCTTCACAACTCGAAGACAGATGTCCGCTGTGAAACCGTCCTCCCCGGGGGCCTTTTTTGGACTGAAAGACTCGATCGCCTTCATGAGCTCCTCCATAGTAAACGGCGGGTCGCAAGCATCAACTTGTCCCCCGGCGTTCACCACTTCGGCTCTCAGTCGAGTTTCTCGGTGCTGTTGATTGTCGCTTATGTCGAGGTCCTCCGGGTAAAACGTTTCAGCTAGTAGCTGCACGGAACCCTTAGCATCAAGGGTAACTCCGTCCTTTGTCAGCGGTAGGTCTTCAGATCTCCTTGTTGTTCTGCCTATGACTCTGTAAATCCCGTCCCACATACTCTCCCTGTCCTGCTTCCCGCAGAACTCCCGCCAGCTGTCTATTTGAGCCTTCGCTGCCTCTGACTCATACGCGTCCTTCTGTTCCAGGTACTCTTGGATGACTTTTGCTCTTTGGATTGGGGCTGCACATCGGATCCTGCGCTTCCTACGGGTCACGTCTCTCTTCATCTCTGCGAGTTTTTCGGACCACCATGGCACGGTAAGTATTTCCTTAGCTTTTTTGGTAGGCATTGAGTGTTTGCATGCTATATCTATTGACTCTATAATTTTGTGTGTAAGTTGTTCCAAATGTTCCGTAGTGTGTATATGTGTAATGTCTGTGATTGTGATTTTGTTTTCTTCAAACAATTGGGTGAGTCTGCCATAGAATTCATCCCAATTTGCTTTTTTCGTATTGTATTTTCGTGTAGTCCTTGATATGCTAGCGCCTTTAGATTTTTTCAGGTTTAAGTGAAATACCATGCCATTGTGATCCGAAAAAAAAAAAAAAAAAAAAAAAAAAAAAAAAAAAAAAAAAAAAAAGGTTAGGTTAGGTTAGGTTAGGTTAGGTTAGGTTAGGTTAGGTTAGGTTAGGTTGGGGGGCACCATCAAGGGGAGGAAAAAGAAAAAGAAAAAGAAAAAAAGGATGACGCTGGCCGCTGCTGAGGCCTCTGCGTCCAGAGTAGGCATCCCTGAAGCATTGAGTCCGCTTCCTCCGGTCCTTCAGCCGTCAAAACGCTCGTGGAACGCGGTGGGTGGTAAAGGGGAAAAAATAATGAACACGGTGAAAGGCACTCTGCCAGCTCGCTCCGAGGTCCGTAAGCTCCGCCCTCCTCGCTCGGCAGCAGTAGTCCTGACATTGCAGCCTGACGCCAAGGAAAAGGGTGTGACATACGGACAGGTGCTCGCCCGGGCTAAGGAGAGCATCAATCTCGAGAGCCTTGGCATCAGCGCCGTAAAATTCAAGCGGGCAGCCACAGGTGCCAGAGTACTAGAAGTACCAGGAACAGCCAGTGGCGAGAAGGCCGATGCGCTGGCCAAAGAGCTGGCGGAGAAGCTTGGGCAGGATGTCCGGATCTCCAGGCCGATGATGTCTACAGAGCTGCGCCTCACGCAACTGGATGACTCGGTGTCAACCGGCGAAGTTATTGCTGCCGTTGCTAAGGCCGGTGGCTGCGAAGAAAGCCACATAAAAGCAGGAGAAATTCGCCAGGACGCATCCGGCCTAGGCTCAATCTGGCTTCGCTGCCCAGTCGCAGCGGCTAAAAAAGTGGTGGAAGCTGACCGCGGGAGGCTACAAGTGGGGTGGGTCCGTGCCGCGGTGAAGCTTCTCGATAAGCGCCCCATGCGGTGCTATAAGTGCCTGGAAAAGGGCCATGTCAGGGCACAGTGCGCTAGCGAGGTCGACAGAAGCAATCTCTGCTACCGATGCGGCAAACCCGGTCACAGAGCGAGTGAGTGCTCTGCGTCGCCACACTGTGTTGTGTGTGCAAAAGCGGGCAAGAAATCGGACCACGGGTTGGGTTCAAAACTATGCTTAACCCCCCGCCCGAAGGCGGCAAGAAATAAGGCTGGAACCAGCCCCAGGGCACCTGACAGCAGGCCAGATGCGCGTGAGGAGGATCAGATGGCCACCGATTAAGATGGCCCTTCGCGTACTGCAGGCGAATCTCAACCACTGCGCCAGGGCCCAGGACCTCATGTTCCAGTCCCTGGCACAGTGGATGATCAGCGTTGCTGTGGTGTCAGAGCCATACTCAATCCCTTCCCGGGGTGACTGGATAGGCGATGCGGACGGGTCTGTTGCATTAGTTGCGCGAGCGACGGCCGGTGGTCCGCCGCTGACAGGTGCGATAAAAGGGAGGGGCTATGTGGCTGCGCTCTGTGGGGAAATCTGGTTCGTAGCGGTTTATTTCTCTCCAAACCGCTGTCTGGCTGACTTTGAGCGGCTCTTGGATGAAATAGGGGCTCGAGTCGGTCAGTTTCGCCCACGCCCCGTAATCGTTGCTGGTGACTTTAACGCTAAATCCACGGCCTGGGGCTCCCCGGCGACAAATGCGAGAGGAGCAACCCTCGAGGAGTGGGCAGTTGCGTCTGGCTTGGCGGTCATCAACCACGGAACAGCAGACACGTGCGTGCGGCAACAGGGTGGCTCCATCGTGGATATCACGTTTGCGAGTGCCTCCCTGGTGCGCCGTGTCCAGGGTTGGGAGGTCATGGTGGGGGTGGAGACATTGTCGGACCACCGATACATCCGGTTCGAAGTCGCCACACCCTCACAGACTCCGAACAACCCAAGCCGGAATGGCCCAGTCGGTTGCGGCCCAAGGTGGGTTCTCACTAAGCTCGACCGGGAACTGTTGCAGGAGGCGGCCATCGTGCAGGCCTGGTTGCCCGCACCAGAGGGAGAGGTGTTGGTAGGAACCGAAGCTTCCCGGCTCCGGGAGGCCATGTCGCAAATTTGTGACGCGGCCATGCCCCGGGCTAAGTCCCTGCCGCCAAAACGACACGTCTACTGGTGGACCGCTGAGCTTGCACAGATGCGCGCGGACTGCGTAGCTGCTCGGCGCCGGCACATGCGTCAAAAAAGGAGCAGGCAAACAGATGCAGACGAGGAACGACGCCTGTACGAGGCCTACAAGGCCTCTAAACGGGGGCTCTCGGTGGCCATAGGGCGTGCAATAGAGGCAAGTCGTGCCGAATTTCTGGAGATCCTCAACGCCGACCCGTGGGGAAGACCATACAAACTCGTCAGGAGCAAGCTGCGACCCTGGGCGCCTCCACTGACGCAGACACTACAGCCGGAGTTTATGGCTCGTGTGGTCGCGACGCTTTTCCCGGACAGGAGACCTCACCAGCCGCCTACAATGGCGCTGCCAGTGGTGAGACCAAGGGATGAGGAGACTGTCCCACCAATCCGCCCCGCCGAGTTGCGTGTGGCGGTCAACCGGCTCCGTGCTAAGAATACAGCCCCAGGACCTGACGGCATCCCGGGCCGTGCTTGGGCCCTGGCCATGGAGACCTTAGAGCCAAGAGTGCTGCGACTCCTGACCGCTTGCTTGGAGCAGGGTTGCTTCCCTAAGGAGTGGAAGGTTGGCAAGCTGGTCCTACTCCGGAAAGAGGGGCGCCCGGCGGAATCTGCATCCGGCTACAGACCCATAGTCCTGCTGGATGAGGTGGGTAAGCTTTTCGAGCGGATAATCGCGGCCCGCCTCACCAAACACATGGACTGCGAAGGACCGGATTTATCCGACTGCCAATTCGGCTTCCGCCGAGGTCGCTCAACGGTGGACGCAATTCAGCGGGTCAAGGAAATGGCCAATGAGGCCGTGTCCCAGGGTAGGGTTGTCTTAGCGGTGTCATTAGACATTGCCAACGCCTTTAACACCCTGCCCTGGGACACAATAAAGGAGGCGCTGCGGTACCACCGAGTACCCCTCCACCTGTTCCGAGTTATAGAGGCTTACCTCAGTGAGAGGTTCGTCGTCTGGCCAGGGCAACAGGAATGGGGTAGGAGGGAAATGTCCCGTGGAGTTCCACAGGGGTCGGTCCTAGGGCCACTCCTGTGGAACATAGGTTACGATTGGGTTCTACGGGGGGAAAACCTGCGTGGTGTTAAAATCACCTGTTATGCCGATGACACGCTCGTGACGGCCCAGGGACCCAGCTACCGCGACGCAGCCGTGTTGGCGACGGCGGCGGTTGCCCACTGCGTCGGTAAAATTCGACGGCTAGGCTTGGAGGTGGCTCTAACAAAGTCCGAGGCCATATGTTTCTATGGTCACCGAAGAGCACCCCCAGCCGGTGCCGAGATTGTGGTAGGAGGGGTTTCGATTGCTGTCAAACCGACGCTCCTGTACCTTGGCGTCGTACTTGACAGCAAATGGAACTTCAAAGCGCATTTTGAGCGCCTGGCACCCAAATTGCTGCGCGCGGCGGCAGCCTTTGGGCGTATACTGCCAAACCTGGGAGGGCCCAGGGCTTCATGCCGCCGTTTGTATACGGGTGTGGTGCGATCGATGGCGCTCTACGGTGCCCCAGTCTGGGCTGTTGCCCTCAGCAGCCAGAATATCGCACAGTTGCGTCGACCGCAGAGAGCGATGGCTCTGAGGGTAATCAGAGGGTACCGTACCGTAAGTACGGACGCTGCGTGTGTTCTGGCTTGTACCTTGCCATGGGACCTGGACGCTGGGGCCCTCGCGGCGGTATACCGCTGGCGCGTGGAGGCACACGACCGAGGCGAGTATCCGGCGCCTAGGGAGGTACAGGCGAGAAGAGACGCTGAGCGCCTTGAAATGGTGGAAATGTGGGAGGAGAGGCTGGAGCGGCCAAGTGCCGGCCTCAAAACCATCCAGGCAGTTCGTCCAGTTCTCCGACAGTGGTTGGACAGACGCCACGGTTCAACGACATTCCGACTGACGCAGATCCTCTCTGGGCACGGATGCTTTGGAAAGTATCTGTGTCGTATAAGGAGAGAGCCAACCGCAGCATGTCACCACTGTGACAACTGCCTGGAGGAGACGGCCCAGCACACGCTAGAGGTGTGCCCAGCCTGGGACGGAGAACGCCAAACCCTGCGCTCCATAGTAGGTCATGACCTCTCGCTGCCAACCGTGGTTAACAACATGGTCGGCAGCGACAGGGCATGGAAGGCAGTCCTCGCCTTTTGCGAGACTGTCATGGAAATGAAGGAGGTGGCCGAGAGACAGCGGGAGGTAACTTCCGAGGACCCCGGCCGCCAAAGGCGAATAGGGCGGAGGCGAAGAGACTACGATCGCCACATCCCGCCTTAACAGTGGCCAGGGCCGGCAGGCTTGGGGAAGTCTGTCGGCCGGATAACCAACTGGCCCGAGCCGGCAGTGCACGCGTCCCCGCGCGCCAGTCATTCCGTGTCGGCGCAGGCAGGGCTAACATCTTTCCCCCCTCCTGCTAAAGAGCTTGGGGCCCTCCACCAGGCCAGTCACCGCCGGGTCGCGGAAGAGTGCCTTTGGCGTGCCCGTAACCCGGCAATATCGTGACGAGATGGAAACCGTGGGGTTTTAGACGGTAGTCCGGGCGGTTCCCGGGAGCCCGTCATACCCGCCCTGTCCCACCCGGACATGGCGGGATGCGTAAAGGCATTTCCCCACGTAAAAAAAAAAAAAAAAAAAAAGGTTGGGGTGCGAGGTGGTGCTAGGTCGGGTAACCTCCACGAGTGTCAGGGCTCTTCCAGTTCCTGTGGACCCTCGCGGGTCTGCGGGAAGGGGAAGGGTCTTGGCTGGTGCACCCTGGAGGCAACGGTAAGTGATTCTTCTACGGGGGAATCGCTTACTGGTGCTACTAATAACCCGACACAGGAAGGAGGGGGCTTGCGTGTTCCAGTGATCCCTGAGGCTGTACCGGATAGGGCTACCCATACCGGGGAGGCAAGGGGTGAGGACCCGGGAGCGACGAGGGAGGGCGCCGAGTGGCGGAGGCGCTGGCGTTTGTGGTTGGCCGCTCCCAGCATGCCTCAGCTCATCTGAGGTGGCAAGGGATGCGGCCGTCTGCGCCCGGTAGCCTGCTTGGCAACCACTGGGCAGCGGTGGCGGTGCAGCGGCCGTCTGTGGGCGGCGTGGGAGTGCAGGCTTTCAAGGCTTGTGGCGCGGCCCTGCTGGCGGTCGCCTTCGTGTGGCTGCTGGTCGAGTCGGGCAACCCGTAAACTGCACTGAGCGGACCGGGGGCGTTGCTCATTGAGAGTAGCGCCGCGTGGAAGAAAACCACTATAATAAATCACCCCAATCCCAAGGTTGAGCGGATCGTGCCGATGGGATGCGTGGCTGGAGGGAGTCCAGTCCCTAGCGTGCGGGGGAGCTCACCCCAGAAAAAAGAGACGACGATGTGGATGCATTGCGGGATAACATCATGACAAGCAGTTTAGATTATCTCCGAGCGGGTAACCAATCCCGTCCATCTGCTTCGGTGGATGGCTGCCCCATCGTATACGGAGGGGGCAAAAACTGCTTCGTGGGCCGGCCAGATGCCGGCCTCCGTGAACACGACTTTGGCTGTATTACACCGGACTTTGATCGCAGAGGAGTTTTAAGGCTGAGAGGTGGAGTTGGGACTGATGGAGGTGGACCCAGTTCTGAAAAAACGGCGGGGAAGACCGCCCTTATGGCGAGCGCCTACAGCCCCACGGAGGAGAAAGAAGAGGCCTTCCGCCCCCGCCTCACCCTCGTACGCTCACCAGTGCAGGGGGAGGGTGGCAGCCCGCACATCGACCTAAACGCGGCCGCATTTCAGATCGCGCCGAAATCCTTTACAGACGGCCCAGCGCGCGACGGCGCTGGCCGCTTCTTGCCGCGAGGGCGGAGCAAGGAGCGCACCGTAGAGGGGGCGTCGCACTCAAGGTGGGAAGCCCCAAAAGAGAGGAGCGCGCGGGCGCTGGTACCGGAGGGCGGGCGAGAGGCCCGTTTGGAGAAAATCCCCCGGGTGATTCTGACCCGTTTGGACGAGGGAAGCGTGCCACGGGGGGATCCGGCGCAGGATGCGGACGAGACTGGGTGCACAGTGGGAACCGTCTCGCCTGTCGGAGCTGACGCGGAGGGGCAGCGGCCATCCTCCGCCGACGAGGCTTATGCTCCGCAGAGGAAAACCAGAGCCAGGGCCAGGGGGCGGGTGCGCCCATGCTTGACTCCGTTTAAGTTTGGAGACCCAGAGGTGGCGCAGGAGTCGCCCGTTGACTCCTTAGTGCCCTGGTTTGACGCGGAGGACCCGCCGGAGCCGGCGGTGGCGGGCGTGCCTGACGAGGCGGACAGAGGCTCCCAATCCCTCAGTGTGCGTGCCCAGTCACTGAGCGGCAAGCTCTGGCAGGCGCCCCGAAAGAGGCCTCGCCTTCAGAAAGATGAGGACGAGGAGAGGGATGAGTCCAGCCAGTCTTCGGCAAGTGGCAACTCACCCCCGGTGATAAGGGGGAATGCGTTTTTAAACGCAACACGCAGGGAGGCCTCACGGTTACAGGCGGAGGCCGATATCGCAGATCGGGCGGCGGCGGCGGCAGTAGCCAGAAAGAATCGCAGACCGCGAACCAAACTCTCGCTCAGCGATACGGCTGACAAGTCGGCACAGGAACTGGCAGCCCAGATGCTAGACGACGCAGACACCGTCTACAGGGTTGCCACGACGTCCGGCAACCTAAAAGGCACATCTGTGCGCGATCTAAAAGACGCGGCAGCCTCATTTAAGACCTATGCGGAAGAACTTAGGGGGCGCAATATCTCGGAGGAAACTAGGCGGTTAGAGGCGCACAACAATCGCCTTAAGGCTGAAATGGCGAGTCTCCGCAAGGAGATGGCCGAACTGAGAAGTGACATGGAGAGGTTCCAAAATCAGGGCACTCTAACCGTCTCCAAACCGGTAATGATCGAGGGGCCGTCCTCTGACCGACTTGTCAACCACAGTGATCTGCAGGAGTTCTCTCGCGCCATGATGGTTACCATAGGGACTATGATGGACGCCAAGCTGGACGGGAGATTTCCCTCGCCGTCTATTATGAGGCCTCTCCTGGCCGCAGATAGAAGACACCAAGTTGCCTTAGTTCCAACGCCAGAACCACCACAGTCAACGGAGCATGAGGTCATGGGCCAACAAAAACAGGTGAACACACAGACTGTGCCAGAGTCATCTTCTGGACCAGCTCAGAGGTCACGCCCCAGGGTCATAGTGGCGACAGCCTCAACGGGGCCTATGGTAAATGATCCTCCCGATACCATCAAGGGGAGGAAAAATAAAAAGAAAGAGAAAAAAAGGATGACGCTGGCCGCTGCTGAGGCCTCTGCGTCCAGAGTAGGCATCCCTGAAGCATTGAGTCCGCTTCCTCCGGTCCTTCAGCCGTCAAAACGCTCGTGGAACGCGGTGGGTGGGGAAGGGGAAAAAATAATGAACACGGTGAAAGGCACTCTGCCAGCTCGCTCCGAGGTCCGTAAGCTCCGCCCTCCTCGCTCGGCAGCAGTAGTCCTGACATTGCAGCCTGACGCCAAGGAAAAGGGTGTGACATACGGACAGGTGCTCGCCCGGGCTAAGGAGAGCATCAATCTCGAGAGCCTTGGCATCAGCGCCGTAAAATTCAAGCGGGCAGCCACAGGTGCCAGAGTACTAGAAGTACCAGGAACAGCCAGTGGCGAGAAGGCCGATGCGCTGGCCAAAGAGCTGGCGGAGAAGCTTGGGCAGGATGTCCGGATCTCCAGGCCGATGATGTCTACAGAGCTGCGCCTCACGCAACTGGATGACTCGGTGTCAACCGGCGAAGTTATTGCTGCCGTTGCTAAGGCCGGTGGCTGCGAAGAAAGCCACATAAAAGCAGGAGAAATTCGCCAGGACGCATCCGGCCTAGGCTCAATCTGGCTTCGCTGCCCAGTCGCAGCGGCTAAAAAAGTGGTGGAAGCTGACCGCGGGAGGCTACAAGTGGGTTGGGTCCGTGCCGCGGTGAAGCTTCTCGATAAGCGCCCCATGCGGTGCTATAAGTGCCTGGAAAAGGGCCATGTCAGGGCACAGTGCGCTAGCGAGGTCGACAGAAGCAATCTCTGCTACCGATGCGGCAAACCCGGTCACAGAGCGAGTGAGTGCTCTGCGTCGCCACACTGTGTTGTGTGTGCAAAAGCGGGCAAGAAATCGGACCACGGGTTGGGTTCAAAACTATGCTTAACCCCCCGCCTGAAGGCGGCAAGAAATAAGGCTGGAACCAGCCCCAGGGCACCTGACAGCAGGCCAGATGCGCGTGAGGAGGATCAGATGGCCACCGATTAAGATGGCCCTTCGCGTACTGCAGGCGAATCTCAACCACTGCGCCAGGGCCCAGGACCTCATGTTCCAGTCCCTGGCACAGTGGATGATCAGCGTTGCTGTGGTGTCAGAGCCATACTCAATCCCTTCCCGGGGTGACTGGATAGGCGATGTGGACGGGTCTGTTGCATTAGTTGCGCGAGCGACGGCCGGTGGTCCGCCGCTGACAGGTGCGATAAAAGGGAGGGGCTATGTGGCTGCGCTCTGTGGTGAAATCTGGTTCGTAGCGGTTTATTTCTCTCCAAACCGCTGTCTGGCTGACTTTGAGCGGCTCTTGGATGAAATAGGGGCTCGAGTCGGTCAGTTTCGCCCACGCCCCGTAATCGTTGCTGGTGACTTTAACGCTAAATCCACGGCCTGGGGCTCCCCGGCGACAAATGCGAGAGGAGCAACCCTCGAGGAGTGGGCAGTTGCGTCTGGCTTGGCGGTCATCAACCAGGGAACAGCAGACACGTGCGTGCGGCAACAGGGTGGCTCCATCGTGGATATCACGTTTGCGAGTGCCTCCCTGGTGCGCCGTGTCCAGGGTTGGGAGGTCATGGTGGGGGTGGAGACATTGTCGGACCACCGATACATCCGGTTCGAAGTCGCCACACCCTCACAGACTCCGAACAACCCAAGCCGGAATGGCCCAGTCGGTTGCGGGCCAAGGTGGGTTCTCACTAAGCTCGACCGGGAACTGTTGCAGGAGGCGGCCATCGTGCAGGCCTGGTTGCCCGCACCAGAGGGAGAGGTGTTGGTAGGAACCGAAGCTTCCCGGCTCCGGGAGGCCATGTCGCAAATTTGTGACGCGGCCATGCCCCGGGCTAAGTCCCTGCCGCCAAAACGACACGTCTACTGGTGGACCGCTGAGCTTGCACAGATGCGCGCGGACTGCGTAGCTGCTCGGCGCCGGCACATGCGTCAAAAAAGGAGCAGGCAAACAGATGCAGACGAGGAACGACGCCTGTACGAGGCCTACAAGGCCTCCAAACTGGGGCTCTCGGTGGCCATAGGGCGTGCAATAGAGGCAAGTCGTGCCGAATTTCTGGAGATCCTCAACGCCGACCCGTGGGGAAGACCATACAAACTCGTCAGGAGCAAGCTGCGACCCTGGGCGCCTCCACTGACGCAGACACTACAGCCGGAGTTTATGGGTCGTGTGGTCGCGACGCTTTTCCCGGACAGGAGACCTCACCAGCCGCCTACAATGGCGCTGCCAGTGGTGAGACCAAGGGATGAGGAGACTGTCCCACCAATCCGCCCCGCCGAGTTGCGTGTGGCGGTCAACCGGCTCCGTGCTAAGAATACAGCCCCAGGACCTGACGGCATCCCGGGCCGTGCTTGGGCCCTGGCCATGGAGACCTTAGAGCCAAGAGTGCTGCGATTCCTGACCGCTTGCTTGGAGCAGGGTTGCTTCCCTAAGGAGTGGAAGGTTGGCAAGCTGGTCCTACTCCGGAAAGAGGGGCGCCCGGCGGAATCTGCATCCGGCTACAGACCCATAGTCCTGCTGGATGAGGTGGGTAAGCTTTTCGAGCGGATAATCGCGGCCCGCCTCACCAAACACATGGACTGCGAAGGACCGGATTTATCCGACTGCCAATTCGGCTTCCGCCGAGGTCGCTCAACGGTGGACGCAATTCAGCGGGTCAAGGAAATGGCCAATGAGGCCGTGTCCCAGGGTAGGGTTGTCTTAGCGGTGTCATTAGACATTGCCAACGCCTTTAACACCCTGCCCTGGGACACAATAAAGGAGGCGCTGCGGTACCACCGAGTACCCCTCCACCTGTTCCGAGTTATAGAGGCTTACCTCAGTGAGAGGTTCGTCGTCTGGCCAGGGCAACAGGAATGGGGTAGGAGGGAAATGTCCCGTGGAGTTCCACAGGGGTCGGTCCTAGGGCCACTCCTGTGGAACATAGGTTACGATTGGGTTCTACGGGGGGAAAACCTGCGTGGTGTTAAAATCACCTGTTATGCCGATGACACGCTCGTGACGGCCCAGGGACCCAGCTACCGCGACGCAGCCGTGTTGGCGACGGCGGCGGTTGCCCACTGCGTCGGTAAAATTCGACGGCTAGGCTTGGAGGTGGCTCTAACAAAGTCCGAGGCCATATGTTTCTATGGTCACCGAAGAGCACCCCCAGCCGGTGCCGAGATTGTGGTAGGAGGGGTTTCGATTGCTGTCAAACCGACGCTCCTGTACCTTGGCGTCGTACTTGACAGCAAATGGAACTTCAAAGCGCATTTTGAGCGCCTGGCACCCAAATTGCTGCGCGCGGCGGCAGCCTTTGGGCGTATACTGCCAAACCTGGGAGGGCCCAGGGCTTCATGCCGCCGTCTGTATACGGGTGTGGTGCGATCGATGGCGCTCTACGGTGCCCCAGTCTGGGCTGTTGCCCTCAGCAGCCAGAATATCGCACAGTTGCGTCGACCGCAGAGAGCGATGGCTCTGAGGGTAATCAGAGGGTACCGTACCGTAAGTACGGACGCTGCGTGTGTTCTGGCTTGTACCTTGCCATGGGACCTGGACGCTGGGGCCCTCGCGGCAGTATACCGCTGGCGCGTGGAGGCACACGACCGAGGCGAGTATCCGGCGCCTAGGGAGGTACAGGCGAGAAGAGACGCTGAGCGCCTTGAAATGGTGGAAATGTGGGAGGAGAGGCTGGAGCGGCCAAGTGCCGGCCTCAAAACCATCCAGGCAGTTCGTCCAGTTCTCCGACAGTGGTTGGACAGACGCCACGGTGCAACGACATTCCGACTGACGCAGATCCTCTCTGGGCACGGATGCTTTGGAAAGTATCTGTGTCGTATAAGGAGAGAGCCAACCGCAGCATGTCACCACTGTGACAACTGCCTGGAGGAGACGGCCCAGCACACGCTAGAGGTGTGCCCAGCCTGGGACGGAGAACGCCAAACCCTGCGCTCCATAGTAGGTCATGACCTCTCGCTGCCAACCGTGGTTAACAACATGGTCGGCAGCGACAGGGCATGGAAGGCAGTCCTCGCCTTTTGCGAGACTGTCATGGAAATTAAGGAGGTGGCCGAGAGACAGCGGGAGGTAACTTCCGAGGACCCCGGCCGCCAAAGGCGAATAGGGCGGAGGCGACGAAACTACGATCGCCAAATCCCGCCTTAACAGTGGCCAGGGCCGGCAGGCTTGGGGAAGTCTGTCGGCCGGATAACCAACTGGCCCGAGTCGGCAGTGCACGCGTCCACGCGCGCCAGTCATTCCGTGTCGGCGCAGGCAGGGCTAACATCTTTCCCCCCTCCTGCTAAAGAGCTTGGGGCCCTCCACCAGGCCAGTCACCGCCGGGTCGCGGAAGAGTGCCTTTCGCGTGCCCGTAATCCGGCAATATCGTGACGAGATGGAAACCGTGGGGTTTTAGACGGTAGTCCGGGCGGTTCCCGGGAGCCCGTCATACCCGCCCTGTCCCACCCGGACATGGCGGGATGCGTAAAGGCATTTCCCCACGTAAAAAAAAAAAAAAAAAAAAAAAAAAAAAAAAAAAAAAAAAAAAAAAGGTTGGGGTGCGAGGTCGGGTAACCTCCACGAGTGTCAGGGCTCTTCCAGTTCCTGTGGACCCTCGCGGGTCTGCGGGAAGGGGAAGGGTCTTGGCTGGTGCACCCTGGAGGCAACGGTAAGTGATTCTTCTACGGGGGAATCGCTTACTGGTGCTACTAATAACCCGACACAGGAAGGAGGGGGCTTGCGTGTTCCAGTGATCCCTGAGGCTGTACCGGATAGGGCTACCCATACCGGGGAGGCAAGGGGTGAGGACCCGGGAGCGACGAGGGAGGGCGCCGAGTGGCGGAGGCGCTGGCGTTTGTGGTTGGCCGCTCCCAGCATGCCTCAGCTCATCTGAGGTGGCAAGGGATGCGGCCGTCTGCGCCCGGTAGCCTGCTTGGCAACCACTGGGCAGCGGTGGCGGTGCAGCGGCCGTCTGTGGGCGGCGTGGGAGGGCAGGCTTTCAAGGCTTGTGGCGCGGCCCTGCTGGCGGTCGCCTTCGTGTGGCTGCTGGTCGAGTCGGGCAACCCGTAAACTGCACTGAGCGGACCGGGGGCGTTGCTCATTGAGAGTAGCGCCGCGTGGAAGAAAACCACTATAATAAATCACCCCAATCCCAAGGTTGAGCGGATCGTGCCGATGGGATGCGTGGCTGGAGGGAGTCCAGTCCCTAGCGTGCGGGGGAGCTCACCCCAGAAAAAAGAGACGACGATGTGGATGCATTGCGGGATAACATCATGACAAGCAGTTTAGATTATCTCCGAGCGGGTAACCAATCCCGTCCATCTGCTTCGGTGGATGGCTGCCCCATCGTATACGGAGGGGGCAAAAACTGCTTCGTGGGCCGGCCAGATGCCGGCCTCCGTGAACACGACTTTGGCTGTATTACACCGGACTTTGATCGCAGAGGAGTTTTAAGGCTGAGAGGTGGAGTTGGGACTGATGGAGGTGGACCCAGTTCTGAAAAAACGGCGGGGAAGACCGCCCTTATGGCGAGCGCCTACAGCCCCACGGAGGAGAAAGAAGAGGCCTTCCGCCCCCGCCTCACCCTCGTACGCTCACCAGTGCAGGGGGAGGGTGGCAGCCCGCACATCGACCTAAACGCGGCCGCATTTCAGATCGCGCCGAAATCCTTTACAGACGGCCCAGCGCGCGACGGCGCTGGCCGCTTCTTGCCGCGAGGGCGGAGCAAGGAGCGCACCGTAGAGGGGGCGTCGCACTCAGGGTGGGAAGCCCCAAAAGAGAGGAGCGCGCGGGCGCTGGTACCGGAGGGCGGGCGAGAGGCCCGTTTGGAGAAAATCCCCCGGGTGATTCTGACCCGTTTGGACGAGGGAAGCGTGCCACGGGGGGATCCGGCGCAGGATGCGGACGAGACTGGGTGCACAGTGCGAACCGTCTCGCCTGTCGGAGCTGACGCGGAGGGGCAGCGGCCATCCTCCGCCGACGAGGCTTATGCTCCGCAGAGGAAAACCAGAGCCAGGGCCAGGGGGCGGGTGCGCCCATGCTTGACTCCGTTTAAGTTTGGAGACCCAGAGGTGGCGCAGGAGTCGCCCGTTGACTCCTTAGTGCCCTGGTTTGACGCGGAGGACCCGCCGGAGCCGGCGGTGGCGGGCGTGCCTGACGAGGCGGACAGAGGCTCCCAATCCCTCAGTGTGCGTGCCCAGTCACTGAGCGGCAAGCTCTGGCAGGCGCCCCGAAAGAGGCCTCGCCTTCAGAAAGATGAGGACGAGGAGAGGGATGAGTCCAGCCAGTCTTCGGCAAGTGGCAACTCACCCCCGGTGATAAGGGGGAATGCGTTTTTAAACGCAACACGCAGGGAGGCCTCACGGTTACAGGCGGAGGCCGATATCGCAGATCGGGCGGCGGCGGCGGCAGTAGCCAGAAAGAATCGCAGACCGCGAACCAAACTCTCGCTCAGCGATACGGCTGACAAGTCGGCACAGGAACTGGCAGCCCAGATGCTAGACGACGCAGACACCGTCTACAGGGTTGCCACGACGTCCGGCAACCTAAAAGGCACATCTGTGCGCGATCTAAAAGACGCGGCAGCCTCATTTAAGACCTATGCGGAAGAACTTAGGGGGCGCAATATCTCGGAGGAAACTAGGCGGTTAGAGGCGCACAACAATCGCCTTAAGGCTGAAATGGCGAGTCTCCGCAAGGAGATGGCCGAACTGAGAAGTGACATGGAGAGGTTCCAAAATCAGGGCACTCTAACCGTCTCCAAACCGGTAATGATCGAGGGGCCGTCCTCTGACCGACTTGTCAACCACAGTGATCTGCAGGAGTTCTCTCGCGCCATGATGGTTACCATAGGGACTATGATGGACGCCAAGCTGGGCGGGAGATTTCCCTCGCCGTCTATTATGAGGCCTCTCCTGGCCGCAGATAGAAGACACCAAGTTGCCTTAGTTCCAACGCCAGAGCCACCACAGTCAACGGAGCATGAGGTCATGGGCCAACAAAAACAGGTGAACACACAGACTGTGCCAGAGTCATCTTCTGGACCAGCTCAGAGGTCACGCCCCAGGGTCATAGTGGCGACAGCCTCAACGGGGCCTATGGTAAATGATCCTCCCGATACCATCAAGGGGAGGAAAAAGAAAAAGAAAAAGAAAAAAAGGATGACGCTGGCCGCTGCTGAGGCCTCTGCGTCCAGAGTAGGCATCCCTGAAGCATTGAGTCCGCTTCCTCCGGTCCTTCAGCCGTCAAAACGCTCGTGGAACGCGGTGGGTGGTAAAGGGGAAAAAATAATGAACACGGTGAAAGGCACTCTGCCAGCTCGCTCCGAGGTCCGTAAGCTCCGCCCTCCTCGCTCGGCAGCAGTAGTCCTGACATTGCAGCCTGACGCCAAGGAAAAGGGTGTGACATACGGACAGGTGCTCGCCCGGGCTAAGGAGAGCATCAATCTCGAGGGCCTTGGCATCAGCGCCGTAAAATTCAAGCGGGCAGCCACAGGTGCCAGAGTACTAGAAGTACCAGGAACAGCCAGTGGCGAGAAGGCCGATGCGCTGGCCAAAGAGCTGGCGGAGAAGCTTGGGCAGGATGTCCGGATCTCCAGGCCGATGATGTCTACAGAGCTGCGCCTCACGCAACTGGATGACTCGGTGTCAACCGGCGAAGTTATTGCTGCCGTTGCTAAGGCCGGTGGCTGCGAAGAAAGCCACATAAAAGCAGGAGAAATTCGCCAGGACGCATCCGGCCTAGGCTCAATCTGGCTTCGCTGCCCAGTCGCAGCGGCTAAAAAAGTGGTGGAAGCTGACCGCGGGAGGCTACAAGTGGGGTGGGTCCGTGCCGCGGTGAAGCTTCTCGATAAGCGCCCCATGCGGTGCTATAAGTGCCTGGAAAAGGGCCATGTCAGGGCACAGTGCGCTAGCGAGGTCGACAGAAGCAATCTCTGCTACCGATGCGGCAAACCCGGTCACAGAGCGAGTGAGTGCTCTGCGTCGCCACACTGTGTTGTGTGTGCAAAAGCGGGCAAGAAATCGGACCACGGGTTGGGTTCAAAACTATGCTTAACCCCCCGCCCGAAGGCGGCAAGAAATAAGGCTGGAACCAGCCCCAGGGCACCTGACAGCAGGCCAGATGCGCGTGAGGAGGATCAGATGGCCACCGATTAAGATGGCCCTTCGCGTACTGCAGGCGAATCTCAACCACTGCGCCAGGGCCCAGGACCTCATGTTCCAGTCCCTGGCACAGTGGATGATCAGCGTTGCTGTGGTGTCAGAGCCATACTCAATCCCTTCCCGGGATGACTGGATAGGCGATGTGGACGGGTCTGTTGCATTAGTTGCGCGAGCGACGGCCGGTGGTCCGCCGCTGACAGGTGCGATAAAAGGGAGGGGCTATGTGGCTGCGCTCTGTGGGGAAATTTGGTTCGTAGCGGTTTATTTCTCTCCAAACCGCTGTCTGGCTGACTTTGAGCGGCTCTTGGATGAAATAGGGGCTCGAGTCGGTCAGTTTCGCCCACGCCCCGTAATCGTTGCTGGTGACTTTAACGCTAAATCCACGGCCTGGGGCTCCCCGGCGACGAATGCGAGAGGAGCAACCCTCGAGGAGTGGGCAGTTGCGTCTGGCTTGGCGGTCATCAACCAGGGAACAGCAGACACGTGCGTGCGGCAACAGGGTGGCTCCATCGTGGATATCACGTTTGCGAGTGCCTCCCTGGTGCGCCGTGTCCAGGGTTGGGAGGTCATGGTGGGGGTGGAGACATTGTCGGACCACCGATACATCCGGTTTGAAGTCGCCACACCCTCACAGACTCCGAACAACCCAAGCCGGAATGGCCCAGTCGGTTGCGGCCCAAGGTGGGTTCTCACTAAGCTCGACCGGGAACTGTTGCAGGAGGCGGCCATCGTGCAGGCCTGGTTGCCCGCACCAGAGGGAGAGGTGTTGGTAGGGACCGAAGCTTCCCGGCTCCGGGAGGCCATGTCGCAAATTTGTGACGCGGCCATGCCCCGGGCTAAGTCCTTGCCGCCAAAACGACACGTCTACTGGTGGACCGCTGAGCTTGCACAGATGCGCGCGGACTGCGTAGCTGCTCGGCGCCGGCACATGCGTCAAAAAAGGAGCAGGCAAACAGATGCAGACGAGGAACGACGCCTGTACGAGGCCTACAAGGCCTCCAAACTGGGGCTCTCGGTGGCCATAGGGCGTGCAATAGAGGCAAGTCGTGCCGAATTTCTGGAGATCCTCAACGCCGACCCGTGGGGAAGACCATACAAACTCGTCAGGAGCAAGCTGCGACCCTGGGCGCCTCCACTGACGCAGACACTACAGCCGGAGTTTATGGCTCGTGTGGTCGCGACGCTTTTCCCGGACAGGAGACCTCACCAGCCGCCTACAATGGCGCTGCCAGTGGTGAGACCAAGGGATGAGGAGACTGTCCCACCAATCCGCCCCGCCGAGTTGCGTGTGGCGGTCAACCGGCTCCGTGCTAAGAACACAGCCCCAGGACCTGACGGCATCCCGGGCCGTGCTTGGGCCCTGGCCATGGAGACCCTAGAGCCAAGAGTGCTGCGACTCCTGAACGCTTGCTTGGAGCAGGGTTGCTTCCCTAAGGAGTGGAAGGTTGGCAAGCTGGTCCTACTCCGGAAAGAGGGGCGCCCGGCGGAATCTGCATCCGGCTACAGACCCATAGTCCTGCTGGATGAGGTGGGTAAGCTTTTCGAGCGGATAATCGCGGCCCGCCTCACCAAACACATGGACTGCGAAGGACCGAATTTATCCGACTGCCAATTCGGCTTCCGCCGAGGTCGCTCAACGGTGGACGCAATTCAGCGGGTCAAGGAGATGGCCAATGAGGCCGTGTCCCAGGGTAGGGTTGTCTTAGCGGTGTCATTAGACATTGCCAACGCCTTTAACACCCTGCCCTGGGACACAATAAAGGAGGCGCTGCGGTACCACCGAGTACCCCTCCACCTGTTCCGAGTTATAGAGGCTTACCTCAGTGAGAGGTTCGTCGTCTGGCCAGGGCAACAGGAATGGGGTAGGAGGGAAATGTCCCGTGGAGTTCCACAGGGGTCGGTCCTAGGGCCACTCCTGTGGAACATAGGTTACGACTGGGTTCTACGGGGGGAAAACCTGCGTGGTGTTAAAATCACCTGTTATGCCGATGACACGCTCGTGACGGCCCAGGGACCCAGCTACCGCGACGCAGCCGTTTTGGCGACGGCGGCGGTTGCCCACTGCGTCGGTAAAATTCGACGGCTAGGCTTGGAGGTGGCTCTAACAAAGTCTGAGGCCATATGTTTCTATGGTCACCGAAGAGCACCCCCAGCCGGTGCCGAGATTGTGGTGGGAGGGGTTTCGATTGCTGTCAAACCGACGCTCCTGTACCTTGGCGTCGTAATTGACAGCAAATGGAACTTCAAAGCGCATTTTGAGCGCCTGGCACCCAAATTGCTGCGCGCGGCGGCAGCCTTTGGGCGTATACTGCCAAACCTGGGAGGGCCCAGGGCTTCATGCCGCCGTCTGTATACGGGTGTGGTGCGATCGATGGCGCTCTACGGTGCCCCAGTCTGGGCTGTTGCCCTCAGCAGCCAGAATATCGCACAGTTGCGTCGACCGCAGAGAGCGATGGCTCTGAGGGTAATCAGAGGGTACCGTACCGTAAGTACGGACGCTGCGTGTGTTCTGGCTTGTACCTTGCCATGGGACCTGGACGCTGGGGCCCTCGCGGCAGTATACCGCTGGCGCGTGGAGGCACACGACCGAGGCGAGTATCCGGCGCCTAGGGAGGTACAGGCGAGAAGAGACGCTGAGCGCCTTGAAATGGTGGAAATGTGGGAGGAGAGGCTGGAGCGGCCAAGTGCCGGCCTCAAAACCATCCAGGCAGTTCGTCCAGTTCTCCGACAGTGGTTGGACAGACGCCACGGTGCAACGACATTCCGACTGACGCAGATCCTCTCTGGGCACGGATGCTTTGGAAAGTATCTGTGTCGTATAAGGAGAGAGCCAACCGCAGCATGTCACCACTGTGACAACTGCCTGGAGGAGACGGCCCAGCACACGCTAGAGGTGTGCCCAGCCTGGGACGGAGAACGCCAAACCCTGCGCTCCATAGTAGGTCATGACCTCTCGCTGCCAACCGTGGTTAACAACATGGTCGGCAGCGACAGGGCATGGAAGGCAGTCCTCGCCTTTTGCGAGACTGTCATGGAAATTAAGGAGGTGGCCGAGAGACAGCGGGAGGTAACTTCCGAGGACCCCGGCCGCCAAAGGCGAATAGGGCGGAGGCGACGAAACTACGATCGCCAAATCCCGCCTTAACAGTGGCCAGGGCCGGCAGGCTTGGGGAAGTCTGTCGGCCGGATAACCAACTGGCCCGAGTCGGCAGTGCACGCGTCCACGCGCGCCAGTCATTCCGTGTCGGCGCAGGCAGGGCTAACATCTTTCCCCCCTCCTGCTACAGAGCTTGGGGCCCTCCACCAGGCCAGTCACCGCCGGGTCGCGGAAGAGTGCCTTTGGCGTGCCCGTAACCCGGCAATATCGTGACGAGATGGAAACCGTGGGGTTTTAGACGGTAGTCCGGGCGGTTCCCGGGAGCCCGTCATACCCGCCCTGTCCCACCCGGACATGGCGGGATGCGTAAAGGCATTTCCCCACGTAAAAAAAAAAAAAAAAAAAAAAAAGGTTAGCATCCCAGTCTTCACAGCGTGTCGCTGAGGAGGTTAGCATGGACATAACCCAGTAATGGCTGCTAAGTGTGTGCAAGCTAACATAAACCACTCCGCTAGGGCTCAGGATCTCCTGGTTCAGACCATGGCCGAGTGGCAAATTGGATTGGCAGTGGTCTCAGAACCCTATTTTGTTCCCGTGCGGGATGACTGGGTTGGGGATCATGATAGCACTGTGGCTATAATTGCCCCTGCTGTAGCTGGAGCATTGCCTTTGCGTGGTGTCGTTAGGGGTCAAGGTTTCGTTCTTGCCGTTGTTGGGGACTTGACGGTCATTGGGGTATACTTCTCCCCCAATAGGAGCCTCGCTGACTTTGAGCGGTTGCTTGCAGCGGTCGGAGCGCTGGTTGGTCAGGTGTCCTCCACCCCTGTGTTGGTCGCTGGGGACTTTAATGCCAAGTCAGCGGCTTGGGGTTCTCCTGTGGCAGATGCGCGAGGGGAGGTGCTGGAGGAGTGGGCAATTTCGCTGGGGTTGGTTGTCCTCAACGCCGGGTCGGAGAGCACATGTGTGCGCCGGTGGGGTGAGTCAATCGTGGATATCACGTTCGCTTCACGCGCCTTAGCTCGCCGGATTGGTGGTTGGAGAGTGGAAACAGATGTGGAGACGCTCTCCGATCACCGGTATATCCGGTTTGATGTTTCTGCAGTTCCGGCCTCGATGGGGGTGCAACGATCCCTTGGTGAGGAGGGCCCGCGTTGGGTGCTGGGCCGTCTGGATGGTGAGTTGGCCAAGGAGGCGGCAATTGTGGAGTCTTGGGGGGCGCAAGCGGATCTGATTGGAGAGGTTGAGCAGGATGCAGAATGCTTGAGCAGTGCGCTCACACGGGTGTGTGATGCAGCGATGCCGAGGGCGAAATCGCATGCTCCGAGGCGTTGCGTGTACTGGTGGCGCCCTGAACTTCGTCAGTTGCGGGGTGCGTGTGTAGCTGCGCGTCGCCAGTATGCGCGTTGCAGGAGGCGGCGAGTCAGGGGCAGAACTGAGGAGGATGTCCTGTACGTCGCGTACCGGGACGCCTGCGGTATGCTTCAAGCGGCAGTGGCGCAGGCCAAGGAGGCGGCATGGGAGGAGTGGTTACAAGCTCTCAATCGGGATCCTTGGGGTAAGCCATATCGGGCGGTGAGGAAGAAGCTCCGACCCTGGGCTCCTCCTTTGACGAGCACTCTTCAGCCCGATCTGGTTGAGCGGGTGGTCAGTGCCCTTTTTCCGGCTAGGGGTGCCTTTGTGCCTCCAGCGATGGCGTCTGGTCCGGGTCCGCAGGTGACAGTGACGGAAGTGCCTCCGGTAACTGAGGCTGAGTTTGGGGTTGCTGTCCGGAGGCTGCGGTCCAAAAAGACGGCCCCTGGTCTGGATGGGATACCGGGTCAGGTGGTGGTTATTGCGGTATCAGAGATGGAGGAGAGAGTCCGGGCCCTCTTTACTGCTTGCTTGTCGCAAGGGCGGGTGCCTAATAGGTGGAAAACGGGGAAGTTGGTGCTTCTCCGGAAGGAGGGGCGCCCTCCCGATCAGCCGTCAGCCTACCGCCCGATCGTGCTTTTAGGTGAGACAAGCAAGCTGTTTGAGCGGGTGCTCGGAGCTCGCATTGTTAGGAGTATGGAGCCCGGCTTGAGCGAGTGGCAGTTTGGGTTTCGTCCTCTTCGTTCGACGCTGGATGCAGTTGCTCGGGTTGGGGACATTGTATCGGAGGAGGTGTCCAGGGGTGGGGTGTTGATGGCTGTGTCACTGGATATATCCAATGCCTTCAATACCTTGCCCTGGGAGACAGTTGAGGCGGCTCTTCGATACCACAATGTACCGTCCTACCTGCAGAGAGTTGTAGCAGATTACTTTGCAGGTAGGATGGTGACCTACCCCACGAGGGAAGGATGGGGGCGGAGGATGATGTCTTGTGGTGTTCCGCAGGGGTCGGTTTTAGGGCCACTCCTGTGGAATATCGGCTATGACTGGGTGCTGCGCGGAGCCAATTTGCGGGGGGTTAGTGTCACCTGTTACGCGGACGACACGCTTGTTACGGCCCGTGGCAGTACTCATCAGGAGGCTGTGCAGCTTGCCAGGATTGGCGTTGCTCATGTTGTGGAGCGAATTGGTGCACTGGGACTGGAAGTGGCTCTCCACAAGTCAGAGGCCCTAGTTTTCCATGGGCCTCGTAATGCGCCTCTTCCGGGAACAGTTTTGTCTGTTGGGGGAACTTCCATCGCCGTTGGGTCGACGATGAAATATCTTGGACTCGTCCTTGACAGCAGGTGGAAGTTTGAAGAGCATTTTCGGCGTTTGGCTCCAAAGTTGGTGGCTGCAGCCGGGGCTCTTGGGCGGATTCTCCCAAATCTAGGTGGGCCAGGAGGTGCGTGCCGCCGTTTATATGCTGGCGTGGTACGGTCAATGGCGCTCTATGGAGCGCCTATATGGGCGGGCACTCTGAGTGCTCGAAGTGTATCCCAGTTGCATCGTCCGCAGAGGGTTATAGCACTCAGAGTGGCAAGGGCGTACCGCACAGTGTCGGGCGTGGCTGCTTGCTTGCTGGCTGGTAGCCCGCCTTGGGACCTCGAAGCGGAGTTGCAGTCGGAGGTCTATTGGCGGTTACAGGCAGCAAGAAGGGCGGATAACTGGCCTGCGCCGAGGGAGGTGCGCCAGTGGCGGGAGGAGTCACGGCATGTCCTCTACCAAAAATGGTTAGAGCGACTGGAGACCCCGGGAGTCAGCCGGGACCTAGTGAATGCTGTTCGGCCTGTCCTGAAGGAATGGGTCGAACGCGAGTACGGCGCACCCACTTTCCACCTCGCACAGCTCTTGACAGGCCATGGATGTTTCGGCAAGTACCTGTGTGAGGTGGTGGGGAGGGAGCCCACGTCGGAGTGTCTCCATTGTAGCGGAGGAGTCGTGGACACGGCCAAGCACACTCGTGAGGAGTGCCCAGCATGGGTGGAACCGCGCGCTGCCCTGTGTGCGGCTATTGGTAGGGACCTCTCACTGCCGGCTCTGGTCAGTAATATGGTCCGAAGTGAGGAGGCATGGGCGGCAGTGGCCACCTTCAGCGTTGCGGTGCTGACACAGAAGGAGGCGGCGGAGCGGATGCGTGAGGACGATCCGAGTTCAGTTCCGCAGCGTCGTAGGAGGCCAGGCAGGCGGCGAAGGGCCTTCGCAGACCATATGCTGCCGCCGTAACGGGGACCTGCGGGTGACGGGTCGGGAGCTCCGTCATCCGCATGGGAAAGGTCCTGAGCTGGTCAGCCCCCATGGTGTTCTGGGGTGCCAAAGGCGGAGTGGGTACCAACGTGCTCCTACCATTTATGGACGGGCCTGCAAAGGCAGCGCTGGCGGGGTTCCGGATGTGTGCGATAGCGTTCCCGGGGCTCTGTCTTAAGGCGAGTGTTGGAACACCCCAGGGGTTTTAGTCCGTGCGAGTCGGACATACCCACTCGGTTTCTCCCGAGCCGGGTGGGATCCATAACGGATTTCCCCTGGGTAAACAAAAAAAAAAAAAAAAAAAAAAAAAAAAAAAAAAAAAAAAGGTTAGGTTAGGTTAGGTTAGGTTAGGTTAGGTTAGGTTAGGTTAGGTTAGGTTAGGTTAGGTTAGGTTAGGTTAGGTTAGGTTAGGTTTTTTTTTTTTTTTTTTGTTGTGAGTCACCTGAAGGGCCAAAGACGAGAGTCCTTGCTTTTGTTTACGAAGAATTTGAAAAGATGTATAGAGTGCGGACCGAGGAAAATCCTCATGGACGACTGGGAAGGGGACCCAGACAGTGCCGGACTCTTACCGGCTAAAAACCTCGGTCATCACTCTCTACATCGCTCTCGGCTTACTCGAAAATTTTCGGAGGGGGAAGAAGGGGAATTGGGAGGAGGTCTTAAAACTACCCGCGCGATCCTTACCTCAGCCAGTGCTGCAAGGCCGGGAGAGAACATGCTTTCTCCCGTTTGGTTTCTGCGGGGTGCTCGGGTCAAGCATGGGGATGCTGTTTCCAGCTTCTCCTTGCTTGACCGTCGCCCGGATCTTATTTAATGAGTCGTAGGGTGGGTGGGGATTTCTGATGCATGCATTACTTGTCACTATGGGCTGCCTTTCTTTTGCCCGCCGGTGGAAGGGAGGGTCGGAGTTCTTTTTGGACCGCTGGTGTGGCTGTTGATACCATCTTTACGGGGGGGCTTCCCTGCAAGGCCTGCTCTTTTTTGCCTTGGACACTTTTTTCGCGTGTCTCCTCGCGCTGCCCTCTTTTCGTTTCCCTTCCATCGGTAGTTACATACTGCTAAAAATAAGGGGGGGGGGGGGAGTGACGGAGGTCTGTCGGGCGGACAGGCGCTACGGCACGCATTTGGGTCGACCCCTCGACCGGCTCTCCACCACTGCGGGCCCCAGTAGATCCTTACCCCAGCCAGTGCTGAAAGGCCGGAGAAGAAAATCATTCCTCCGTTTAGGCTTCCGCTGGGGTGATCCGCGTGTGGCAGGTTGCCGACCGGTGGGCCGCTCCGCTTGCCGCCAAGCGCTCCTTCCGTCCGACCGACGCGGGTCGGGAGATGCGTGCATCAGAAATTTTTAAGCTATGTTTACATTTTTAACTTACAGATTTTATGCAGAGAAAAGACAGATATTATAGATATTTACATGCAGAGAAGAGAATTACAATAAAACAAATAAAACAAATAATGGCGGGTACCTTTTCCTATAGTGACTTTATTTCAGAAAAGGACTAGTTGAGAGAGGGGGGTTAGGGGGAGGGGTGAAATTACTTTTGATTGTTCGTGTGCATTAATTATCTCAGTGTGCTGGGTTGTGTTTGTAGGGGAGGCACTGGTCTACATTTTCATTCAGAAGAATAGGGGGGGTTTATATATATAAAAATGTGAAGCTAATAGATAGGGGTGAGGGGAGGGGTTAGTAGTGTGGGGGAGTGATGTGAAATTTATATCTCGTATTTCTTATATTTTTTTCTTTAAGTTCCGGGGGGGGGGAGGGGGGAGGAAGTTGATGCGGCGTTTGTGTTGGCTTTTGAAGTCACGTTAGGTTAGGTTAGGTTAGGTTAGGTTAGGTTAGGTTAGGTTAGGTTAGGTTAGGTTAGGTTAGGTTAGGTTAGGTTAGGTTAGGTTAGGTTAGGTTAGGTTAGGTTAGGTTAGGTTAGGTTAGGTTAGGTTAGGTTAGGTTAGGTTAGGTTAGGTTAGGTTAGGTTAGGTTAGGTTAGGTTAGGTTAGGTTAGGTTAGGTTAGGTTAGGTTAGGTTAGGTTAGGTTAGGTTAGGTTAGGTTAGGTTAGGTTAGGTTAGGTTAGGTTAGGTTAGGTTAGGTTAGGTTAGGTTAGGTTAGGTTAGGTTAGGTTAGGTTAGGTTAGGTTAGGTTAGGTTAGGTTAGGTTAGGTTAGGTTAGGTTAGGTTAGGTTAGGTTAGGTTAGGTTAGGTTAGGTTAGGTTAGGTTAGGTTAGGTTAGGTTAGGTTAGGTTAGGTTAGGTTAGGTTAGGTTAGGTTAGGTTAGGTTAGGTTAGGTTAGGTTAGGTTAGGTTAGGTTAGGTTAGGTTAGGTTAGGTTAGGTTAGGTTAGGTTAGGTTAGGTTAGGTTAGGTTAGGTTAGGTTAGGTTAGGTTGGGGTGCGAGGTCGGGTAACCTCCACGAGTGTCAGGGCTCTTCCAGTTCCTGTGGACCCTCGCGGGTCTGCGGGAAGGGGAAGGGTCTTGGCTGGTGCACCCTGGAGGCAACGGTAAGTGATTCTTCTACGGGGGAATCGCTTACTGGTGCTACTAATAACCCGACACAGGAGGGAGGGGGCTTGCGTGGTCCAGTGATCCCTGAGGCTGTACCGGACAGGGCTACCCATACCGGGGAGGCAAGGGGTGAGGACCCGGGAGCGACGAGGGAGGGCGCCTAGTGGCGCGGGGGCCCCTAGAGGGCCCGGAACGGCTCTCTCCGCGTCCGTCTGAGTAGCAGATGGCGCTGGAGATGGGCAGCGGCCGTAAGACCGTGGAGATGGGGTGGTCTAACCAACCACCAACAGGGGAGCCCACGCCAGCTCCCCTTGAATCCCGGAACCCGCAGCCCTCCCAACGACCCCCATCTATGGCGGCATGGGGTACGGGAGGTGCCAGCTCTTTTAGCGCGCGGACCGGAGGGCTTGCCTTAACTGGCCGGCCCGCGGGAAGGAAAACCCTATAAAACCCGACAGTGAAGTCGTTAAAACCTCTGGACACCGCCCGACCTCCAGAGTAAATAGGGTTACCCAGGTACAGGGGGCACTGCCTGGGTGGACGTCTTTCCCCCACACTCGTGGGAATAAAAATGCACAAAAAATATAACTTATACAAGGAAAACAAGGAAAACAACACCAGAAATGAGAAGGCAGCAGATCACGACAATGAACACCTGACGAGGGACACTGACACGGAGGCCTTCCGCCCCCGCCGCAGCCTGGTGCGGTCGCCAGTGCGATGGGAGAATGGTAGCCCGCACATCAACATTGAAGCTGAAATGTTCCAGATTCCACGCAAAAGTACAGACGGTTCAGCGCACGACGACACACAATTGACGGCCGTTAGCGCGGAGCAAGAGGAAAACCTGACGCCAACTCTCGAGGGGGGGCTAGAGGCCAAATTTGAGCTAATCCCGAGGGTGCTGCTGGCGCGCCTGGAAGGGCAGGGTCAGACCGACGGAGTCGAAAGGGTAGGGCGGCAGCCATCCTCCACCGTAGAGGCTCGCCGGCGGACGGGACCGGCCCCGCAGCGGGAGCACAGAGCCCGGTTCAGGGGGCGGGTGCCCATAGGCCCGCCGACGCCCTTCAAGTTCGGGAGCTCGGAGAGGGCACGGGAGACCTCCGTCGACTCCCCAGTGCCCGGATCGGACGCGGATGACTGGCCTGGATCGGTGAATGACGCCGGAGTGGATGGGGAAGCGAGCCGGGAGGGGTGGACGCCGGAATTCGGGACGGCGCAGTCATCCGAGTCGGACGTGGAGATGGGGGCGGCCAGGGGCAAGTCTAAGAGGGCCCGCGCCTCGGATGAGGATGAAAACGAGGAGACCCGCAAAAAAAAGGGGGCGTTCCTTAAAATGGCCCCACCGGGCTTCTACCAGGGCCTGGCGAAGGCCAAGAGCTGCCTGCGAGGGGATGGCGACGAGGAGTTCATGCCCAACTCGGACACCGTGGAGGCAACCCGCAGGACGAGTGGGCGCCGCCAGGAGCGGCAGGAGAGGGGCCAGGAGCGAAAACAGGAGGAGCAATCAACTGGGGACGCCCTAGAGGGGATTCGTTCGGCAGCCGACACGGTGAGGGCCGAGGTCAAAAAGTCGAAGAACCTCAGCGGAAAGGTGGTCGGAACTATCAATGCGGCTCTCCGGGAGATCGCACAAAGACTTGAGGACCTGGAGGGGCGCAGGGAGAGCGAGGAGATGCGCGTACTGCGGGCGGACAACAAGCGGATGAGAGAGCAGTTGGCCCACCTGGACGCGGAAACTAAGGCGCTGAGGACGGCCATCTCCGAGAGGAGGGCCGAGCCTCAGCAGGTGCCAACCGAAAGCCAGCTCTCCGCGCTTCTCCAAAGCGCGCTGACGGACGTGAAGGAGCAGCTGAGGAGGGAAATTACTATAAGCGCAGGCGAGATGATGAATGCTCGCCTGGAGGACCTACGAGCTCGTCTTCCTCCTGAGCCGACCCTGCGCCCTCCACTGGCGCCGGATCGAGGAGCGGCCGAAACAGCTGCCCAGAGGACAGAACCTGCGGCCTTAGCGCCTGCGCCTGCTGCCCCCAAGGCTCAGCGCAAGCCGAGAAAAAATAGGAGCAAAGTCCCGGTGGAGGCGACGTCGTCCGCCCAGGATGCCGCTCAGCCGACCCCGTTACCCCGACGGTTACAGATGCCCGCTACGGCTCCGTCGCCCCCACCTCCGCAGGATGCCGAGGAGACGTGGACCGACGTCGTGGGCCGGAAGGCCAAGAATAAGGCCAGGAAGGCGGCAGAGGCGGCATCCCAGCCTCCAACTGCCACGAAGAAGGCGGCACCAACGCCGAAGCCACGGACCCGTGGATTGACGCTCCCCTCCACGGCGGGCATAGTGGTGGCGCTGAGGCCGGACTCGGAGGCGTCATACGCCTCAATACTCACGAAGGCCACCACCGCATTCAGCCTAGAGGAGGTGGGCCTAGATTATGTAAAAGTGCGCAGGACGGCTGACGGGGCCAGAATCCTAGAAGTCTCACGCGCGGATGGGGGCAGGGCAGCCGACCGCCTTCGTGAAAAACTGGAGGAGGTCATCGGCGATGACGCGAGAGTTTACATACCGGTGAAAATGGCCGGCCTTAGAGTCTCGGGCCTATGTGAGGCTGTAACCCGGGAGGCGGTGGCGGCGGCAATCGCCGCAAAGGGGGAATGTGCCGGCGAGGATGTAAAAGTCGGCGCGATCCGCGAGGGATTTGGTGGCTCCGGGTCGACCCTCGTGAAGTGCCCCGTCACGGCCGCGAAGAAGGTGTGCGAGGGAGGCCGACTCACCGTGGGGTGGACAAGTGCCCTGGTGAAGGCCCTGGAGCCGGTTCCCCTCCGGTGCTATAAATGCATGGGGGTGGGACACACCAGAGCCACGTGCCCGACGGAAATAGATAGGGCGGGCCTCTGCTTCAGATGTAGCAAGCCGGGGCACAAGGCGGCATCGTGCCAGGACGTGGCATTCTGCGACGTCTGTCATCACAGCGGACGCCCAGCTGGGCATATGATGGGGGGTCAGGCGTGTAACCCCCCACAGGCGCGCGGTAGAGTCGCCCCAGCCCGGACCACGGGGCCCCAAAACGCAGAGGGGAATGATATGGAACACTAATGCCAGCACGCCCGTTAGAGATCCTGCAAGCAAACGTCAACCACTCCGCCCGGGCGCAAGACCTTCTCATGCAGGTCATGGCGGAGTGGGGTACATGTGTGGCGGCGGTGGCTGAGCCTTGGTGCGTCCCTCCTCAGCCCAACTGGATGGGAGCCTCAGACGAGAGCGTGGCCCTAATCGTCCCGGCCATCGGAGACTTCCCCCCTCTGGTGGCGGTCGACAAGGGGCCCGGCTACGTGGCGGCCAAATGGGAGAACATGGTGGTAGTAGCGACATACTTCTCCCCCAACCGGCCACTCATGGCCTTCGAGGGCCACCTCGAGAACCTGGCAAGAGTGATCAGGAGGGCTGCACCTCTGCCGGTGCTACTGATGGGGGACCTCAACGCCAAAAGCGCGGCGTGGGGTTCCCCCGTAACGGACGCGAGGGGGGTGGAACTGAGGGACTGGGCGGTTGTGATGGGTCTGGCCGTAGTCAACCAGGGGCGCGCCAACACATGTGTGCGATGGCAGGGAGGGTCCATAGTCGACATCACGCTGGCTACCCCAGCCATAGCCGACAGAATTGGGGACTGGCACGTCGTGGAGGAGGTCGAGACCCTATCCGATCATCTGTATATCAGGATGAGGGTCTCCCGGGTGCAAACCACCCCGCTACCTGTCCCTATCAGGCGCTGCACGGAGAGCGGCTTCCCGCGGTGGTCGCTGGCCAGCCTCGACCGGGAGAGGGCGGAGGAGGCGGCCATCGTCGAGGCCTGGTGCGCAGTCCCTCCAAACCTAGGTACCGAAGAACGGGCAGCCCGCTTCCGCGCGTCGCTTACGAGAGTGTGCGACGCCGTAATGAGGAGAGCGAAGCGGCCGCCCAGCAGAAAGCAGGTGTACTGGTGGTGCGGGGAGATTGCCGCCCTCCGCGCGACCGCCAATGCGGCAAGGCGTGCGTTCCAGCACTGCCGGCGCCGGCGGCACACAGCTGAGGAAGAGGAGGCGCTGCGGGCTAGACTCACTGCCGCCAAAGAGGCCCTCACGGCTGCGATCGGGAAGAGGAAGGACGAGGCTCGCGAGGAGTTTATTCGCACTCTGGACAGGGATCCGTGGGGGCGGCCCTATAAAATAGTGCGTAACAAGACCAGACACACTCCCCCCATGGATTCCCTGGAACCGGAACTCCTCGCGAGAGTAGTGGAGGGGCTCTTCCCGGAAGCGCCGGCCTTTGTGCCGCCGAGGATGGCGCTGCCCAGCGAGGAGAGGGAGGAGATTGGCGAAGTCCCAGAGGTGTCGGACGCTGAAATTCTTGGGGCAGTCACCCGCCTCAAAGCCGGCAAAAAGGCCCCGGGCCCGGATGGGATTCCGGGGAAGGTCATTCCTATCGCCCTCAAACACCTGGGCCTGCGCCTGAGGGGGCTGTTCGGTGACTGCCTCAAGGAGGGTGTCTTCCCTCAACAGTGGAAGGAGGGAAGGCTGTGCCTGCTGCGCAAGGAGGGTCGACCAGCTGACTCTCCTTCGGGCCACCGCCCCATTGTCCTCCTGGACGAAGTGGGGAAGATGCTCGAGCGCATTATCGCTCGGCGCATCCTCGGGCATCTGGAGGACACGGGCCCGAACATAAGCGAGAGACAGTTCGGGTTCCGGGAGGGGCGGTCGACGATTGACGCAGTGGGCGCACTGAGAGACTTCGCCGATATCGCAGAGGGGAGAGGTGAGGGAGTCATTGCGGTGTCACTGGACATCTCCAACGCTTTTGGCTCCCTCCCCTACGAGGTGATCAGGGAGGCACTTTGCTTCCACCAAGTGCCTCCCTACCTGAGGGCTGTTGTGGGTCACTACCTCCAGGGTAGAGTGGTGCTCTACGAGGGAGCGGCGGGTCGCCAAGTAAGGAAAATGGAGTGTGGTGTTCCCCAGGGGTCGGTGTTAGGACCCCTGTTGTGGAACATCGGATTCGACTGGGCGATCCGCGGGGCGCAACTCCCCCGAATGGTCACCATCTGTTATGCGGACGACACGATGGTGGCCGTGAGGGGGAGGGAATACAGGGAGACCCTGCGTAGAGCGGCCGCAGCGACGGAGATGACGGTGGGGAGGATTGCCCTCCTCGGGCTGCGGGTGGCGCTAAGCAAAACGGACGCTGTGGTCTTCGGAGGAAGAGGGTGGAGACTGAGTGCCGACGAGACCATCCCCGTGGGTGGCGAGGCGGTCCAGGTCAAGGCCCACATTAAGTACTTGGGCCTGATTCTGGACCGCAGATGGAACTTTGGGGAGCACTTTGCGCAACTAGCTCCCCGTCTCGTCGGCACGGCAGCCGCACTAGGCCGCCTGCTTCCGAACGTGGGAGGCCCAAAGGCCCCATGTCGGCGCCTCTTCGCCGGGGTTGTGCGGAGTATGGCAACATATGGGGCGCCGATATGGGCGGAGAGGCTCTCCGAGAAAGCGAAGGCCCTTCTCCGAAGACCGCAGCGGACAATAGCGCAGCGCATTAGCCGCTCATTCAGAACGGTCTCGTTCGCGGCTGCCTGCGCTCTCGCTGGCACCCTGCCATGGGAGGTGGACGCCAGGCTGCTGGCGGAAGAGTATAGGCAGAGGGCGGCGGCCAGGGCAGACGCGCACGAGCGCCTGGCCCCACTGGAGGTGGCCGCGAGGAGAAGGAGGGCGGTCGAGCGAGAGAGGGTCAGATGGAAAGAGGCCCTGGAGGAGTCCCCCTATGGTGTCAGAGTCATAGGGGCACTCCTCCCCAACTTCGAGGGCTGGCTGGACCGCAAGGGAGGGAGCCTTAGGTATAGGCTGGTGCAGGTAATGACCGGACACGGGTGCTTCGGCCATTACCTGCACCGTATTGGGAGGGAAGTGGTGGCAAAATGCCACCACTGTGACGAAGAGGACGATACGGCCCAGCACACTCTGGCGGAATGTCCGAGCTGGGCCGTGGAGCGCCGGGCACTTGTTGCGGCGCTGGAGACGGACGATCTCTCGCTGCACAGTGTCGTAAGCAGCATGCTGAGCAGCGAGAGATCTTGGGAGGCAGCGGCAAAGTTCGCGGAGGAGGTCATGTCACAAAAAGAGGAAGCGGAGCGAGCGCGCGAAGAGAGAGCCGACGCGCACCCGCTCCGGCGCAGACGGGTGGGGAGGAGACGGTTGCAATACATCAACCGCCTTCTCCCCCAATAACGCCGGTGGGTTGGGGACCCACCATTTGAGGCCTTACACAGTCTGGGGGAGGGGTTGTCGCGTTACCAACCCCTCCCTCCTTCGGCGCGAGGGTGCCCCCGGTGTAATGCCGGGGCAGCCGGGGGGGCGTCGTGGTAGAATGCTTGCGACCCCATGGCGTCCCCCTACAACGGCAGCGAGGGTAACGCCGCTGGGTTTTTAGTGGGTAGTTCTCCTCCCCTCCCTCCGACCAATAGCTCGGAGGGGGTTGCGGGAGGAGAGAGCCCCACATAACCCCCCACCTTGGCCTCCCCCGGGCCCGGGGGGTATGCGCCCCCCTGGTCTCTTTAGTCTAGGGGGGATAAACGCATTTTCCCAGCGAAAAAAAAGAAAAAAAAAAAAGAAAAAAAAAAAAAAAAAAAAAAAAAAAAAAAAAAAAAAAAAGGTTAGGTTAGGTTAGGTTAGGTTAGGTTAGGTTAGGTTAGGTTAGGTTAGGTTAGGTTGGGGTGCGAGGTCGGGTAACCTCCACGAGTGTCAGGGCTCTTCCAGTTCCTGTGGACCCTCGCGGGTCTGCGGGAAGGGGAAGGGTCTTGGCTGGTGCACCCTGGAGGCAACGGTAAGTGATTCTTCTACGGGGGAATCGCTTACTGGTGCTACTAATAACCCGACACAGGAAGGAGGGGGCTTGCGTGTTCCAGTGATCCCTGAGGCTGTACCGGATAGGGCTACCCATACCGGGGAGGCAAGGGGTGAGGACCCGGGAGCGACGAGGGAGGGCGCCGAGTGGCGGAGGCGCTGGCGTTTGTGGTTGGCCGCTCCCAGCATGCCTCAGCTCATCTGAGGTGGCAAGGGATGCGGCCGTCTGCGCCCGGTAGCCTGCTTGGCAACCACTGGGCAGCGGTGGCGGTGCAGCGGCCGTCTGTGGGCGGCGTGGGAGGGCAGGCTTTCAAGGCTTGTGGCGCGGCCCTGCTGGCGGTCGCCTTCGTGTGGCTGCTGGTCGAGTCGGGCAACCCGTAAACTGCACTCAGCGGACCGGGGGCGTTGCTCATTGAGAGTAGCGCCGCGTGGAAGAAAACCACTATAATAAATCACCCCAATCCCAAGGTTGAGCGGATCGTGCCGATGGGATGCGTGGCTGGAGGGAGTCCAGTCCCTAGCGTGCGGGGGAGCTCACCCCAGAAAAAAGAGACGACGATGTGGATGCATTGCGGGATAACATCATGACAAGCAGTTTAGATTATCTCCGAGCGGGTAACCAATCCCGTCCATCTGCTTCGGTGGATGGCTGCCCCATCGTATACGGAGGGGGCAAAAACTGCTTCGTGGGCCGGCCAGATGCCGGCCTCCGTGAACACGACTTTGGCTGTATTACACCGGACTTTGATCGCAGAGGAGTTTTAAGGCTGAGAGGTGGAGTTGGGACTGATGGAGGTGGACCCAGTTCTGAAAAAACGGCGGGGAAGACCGCCCTTATGGCGAGCGCCTACAGCCCCACGGAGGAGAAAGAAGAGGCCTTCCGCCCCCGCCTCACCCTCGTACGCTCACCAGTGCAGGGGGAGGGTGGCAGCCCGCACATCGACCTAAACGCGGCCGCATTTCAGATCGCGCCGAAATCCTTTACAGACGGCCCAGCGCGCGACGGCGCTGGCCGCTTCTTGCCGCGAGGGCGGAGCAAGGAGCGCACCGTAGAGGGGGCGTCGCACTCAGGGTGGGAAGCCCCAAAAGAGAGGAGCGCGCGGGCGCTGGTACCGGAGGGCGGGCGAGAGGCCCGTTTGGAGAAAATCCCCCGGGTGATTCTGACCCGTTTGGACGAGGGAAGCGTGCCACGGGGGGATCCGGCGCAGGATGCGGACGAGACTGGGTGCACAGTGCGAACCGTCTCGCCTGTCGGAGCTGACGCGGAGGGGCAGCGGCCATCCTCCGCCGACGAGGCTTATGCTCCGCAGAGGAAAACCAGAGCCAGGGCCAGGGGGCGGGTGCGCCCATGCTTGACTCCGTTTAAGTTTGGAGACCCAGAGGTGGCGCAGGAGTCGCCCGTTGACTCCTTAGTGCCCTGGTTTGACGCGGAGGACCCGCCGGAGCCGGCGGTGGCGGGCGTGCCTGACGAGGCGGACAGAGGCTCCCAATCCCTCAGTGTGCGTGCCCAGTCACTGAGCGGCAAGCTCTGGCAGGCGCCCCGAAAGAGGCCTCGCCTTCAGAAAGATGAGGACGAGGAGAGGGATGAGTCCAGCCAGTCTTCGGCAAGTGGCAACTCACCCCCGGTGATAAGGGGGAATGCGTTTTTAAACGCAACACGCAGGGAGGCCTCACGGTTACAGGCGGAGGCCGATATCGCAGATCGGGCGGCGGCGGCGGCAGTAGCCAGAAAGAATCGCAGACCGCGAACCAAACTCTCGCTCAGCGATACGGCTGACAAGTCGGCACAGGAACTGGCAGCCCAGATGCTAGACGACGCAGACACCGTCTACAGGGTTGCCACGACGTCCGGCAACCTAAAAGGCACATCTGTGCGCGATCTAAAAGACGCGGCAGCCTCATTTAAGACCTATGCGGAAGAACTTAGGGGGCGCAATATCTCGGAGGAAACTAGGCGGTTAGAGGCGCACAACAATCGCCTTAAGGCTGAAATGGCGAGTCTCCGCAAGGAGATGGCCGAACTGAGAAGTGACATGGAGAGGTTCCAAAATCAGGGCACTCTAACCGTCTCCAAACCGGTAATGATCGAGGGGCCGTCCTCTGACCGACTTGTCAACCACAGTGATCTGCAGGAGTTCTCTCGCGCCATGATGGTTACCATAGGGACTATGATGGACGCCAAGCTGGACGGGAGATTTCCCTCGCCGTCTATTATGAGGCCTCTCCTGGCCGCAGATAGAAGACACCAAGTTGCCTTAGTTCCAACGCCAGAACCACCACAGTCAACGGAGCATGAGGTCATGGGCCAACAAAAACAGGTGAACACACAGACTGTGCCAGAGTCATCTTCTGGACCAGCCCAGAGGTCACGCCCCAGGGTCATAGTGGCGACAGCCTCAACGGGGCCTATGGTAAATGATCCTCCCGATACCATCAAGGGGAGGAAAAAGAAAAAGAAAAAGAAAAAAAGGATGACGCTGGCCGCTGCTGAGGCCTCTGCGTCCAGAGTAGGCATCCCTGAAGCATTGAGTCCGCTTCCTCCGGTCCTTCAGCCGTCAAAACGCTCGTGGAACGCGGTGGGTGGTAAAGGGGAAAAAATAATGAACACGGTGAAAGGCACTCTGCCAGCTCGCTCCGAGGTCCGTAAGCTCCGCCCTCCTCGCTCGGCAGCAGTAGTCCTGACATTGCAGCCTGACGCCAAGGAAAAGGGTGTGACATACGGACAGGTGCTCGCCCGGGCTAAGGAGAGCATCAATCTCGAGGGCCTTGGCATCAGCGCCGTAAAATTCAAGCGGGCAGCCACAGGTGCCAGAGTACTAGAAGTACCAGGAACAGCCAGTGGCGAGAAGGCCGATGCGCTGGCCAAAGAGCTGGCGGAGAAGCTTGGGCAGGATGTCCGGATCTCCAGGCCGATGATGTCTACAGAGCTGCGCCTCACGCAACTGGATGACTCGGTGTCAACCGGCGAAGTTATTGCTGCCGTTGCTAAGGCCGGTGGCTGCGAAGAAAGCCACATAAAAGCAGGAGAAATTCGCCAGGACGCATCCGGCCTAGGCTCAATCTGGCTTCGCTGCCCAGTCGCAGCGGCTAAAAAAGTGGTGGAAGCTGACCGCGGGAGGCTACAAGTGGGGTGGGTCCGTGCCGCGGTGAAGCTTCTCGATAAGCGCCCCATGCGGTGCTATAAGTGCCTGGAAAAGGGCCATGTCAGGGCACAGTGCGCTAGCGAGGTCGACAGAAGCAATCTCTGCTACCGATGCGGCAAACCCGGTCACAGAGCGAGTGAGTGCTCTGCGTCGCCACACTGTGTTGTGTGTGCAAAAGCGGGCAAGAAATCGGACCACGGGTTGGGTTCAAAACTATGCTTAACCCCCCGCCCGAAGGCGGCAAGAAATAAGGCTGGAACCAGCCCCAGGGCACCTGACAGCAGGCCAGATGCGCGTGAGGAGGATCAGATGGCCACCGATTAAGATGGCCCTTCGCGTACTGCAGGCGAATCTCAACCACTGCGCCAGGGCCCAGGACCTCATGTTCCAGTCCCTGGCACAGTGGATGATCAGCGTTGCTGTGGTGTCAGAGCCATACTCAATCCCTTCCCGGGATGACTGGATAGGCGATGTGGACGGGTCTGTTGCATTAGTTGCGCGAGCGACGGCCGGTGGTCCGCCGCTGACAGGTGCGATAAAAGGGAGGGGCTATGTGGCTGCGCTCTGTGGGGAAATTTGGTTCGTAGCGGTTTATTTCTCTCCAAACCGCTGTCTGGCTGACTTTGAGCGGCTCTTGGATGAAATAGGGGCTCGAGTCGGTCAGTTTCGCCCACGCCCCGTAATCGTTGCTGGTGACTTTAACGCTAAATCCACGGCCTGGGGCTCCCCGGCGACGAATGCGAGAGGAGCAACCCTCGAGGAGTGGGCAGTTGCGTCTGGCTTGGCGGTCATCAACCAGGGAACAGCAGACACGTGCGTGCGGCAACAGGGTGGCTCCATCGTGGATATCACGTTTGCGAGTGCCTCCCTGGTGCGCCGTGTCCAGGGTTGGGAGGTCATGGTGGGGGTGGAGACATTGTCGGACCACCGATACATCCGGTTTGAAGTCGCCACACCCTCACAGACTCCGAACAACCCAAGCCGGAATGGCCCAGTCGGTTGCGGCCCAAGGTGGGTTCTCACTAAGCTCGACCGGGAACTGTTGCAGGAGGCGGCCATCGTGCAGGCCTGGTTGCCCGCACCAGAGGGAGAGGTGTTGGTAGGGACCGAAGCTTCCCGGCTCCGGGAGGCCATGTCGCAAATTTGTGACGCGGCCATGCCCCGGGCTAAGTCCTTGCCGCCAAAACGACACGTCTACTGGTGGACCGCTGAGCTTGCACAGATGCGCGCGGACTGCGTAGCTGCTCGGCGCCGGCACATGCGTCAAAAAAGGAGCAGGCAAACAGATGCAGACGAGGAACGACGCCTGTACGAGGCCTACAAGGCCTCCAAACTGGGGCTCTCGGTGGCCATAGGGCGTGCAATAGAGGCAAGTCGTGCCGAATTTCTGGAGATCCTCAACGCCGACCCGTGGGGAAGACCATACAAACTCGTCAGGAGCAAGCTGCGACCCTGGGCGCCTCCACTGACGCAGACACTACAGCCGGAGTTTATGGCTCGTGTGGTCGCGACGCTTTTCCCGGACAGGAGACCTCACCAGCCGCCTACAATGGCGCTGCCAGTGGTGAGACCAAGGGATGAGGAGACTGTCCCACCAATCCGCCCCGCCGAGTTGCGTGTGGCGGTCAACCGGCTCCGTGCTAAGAATACAGCCCCAGGACCTGACGGCATCCCGGGCCGTGCTTGGGCCCTGGCCATGGAGACCTTAGAGCCAAGAGTGCTGCGACTCCTGACCGCTTGCTTGGAGCAGGGTTGCTTCCCTAAGGAGTGGAAGGTTGGCAAGCTGGTCCTACTCCGGAAAGAGGGGCGCCCGGCGGAATCTGCATCCGGCTACAGACCCATAGTCCTGCTGGATGAGGTGGGTAAGCTTTTCGAGCGGATAATCGCGGCCCGCCTCACCAAACACATGGACTGCGAAGGACCGGATTTATCCGACTGCCAATTCGGCTTCCGCCGAGGTCGCTCAACGGTGGACGCAATTCAGCGGGTCAAGGAAATGGCCAATGAGGCCGTGTCCCAGGGTAGGGTTGTCTTAGCGGTGTCATTAGACATTGCCAACGCCTTTAACACCCTGCCCTGGGACACAATAAAGGAGGCGCTGCGGTACCACCGAGTACCCCTCCACCTGTTCCGAGTTATAGAGGCTTACCTCAGTGAGAGGTCCGTCGTCTGGCCAGGGCAACAGGAATGGGGTAGGAGGGAAATGTCCCGTGGAGTTCCACAGGGGTCGGTCCTAGGGCCACTCCTGTGGAACATAGGTTACGATTGGGTTCTACGGGGGGAAAACCTGCGTGGTGTTAAAATCACCTGTTATGCCGATGACACGCTCGTGACGGCCCAGGGACCCAGCTACCGCGACGCAGCCGTGTTGGCGACGGCGGCGGTTGCCCACTGCGTCGGTAAAATTCGACGGCTAGGCTTGGAGGTGGCTCTAACAAAGTCCGAGGCCATATGTTTCTATGGTCACCGAAGAGCACCCCCAGCCGGTGCCGAGATTGTGGTAGGAGGGGTTTCGATTGCTGTCAAACCGACGCTCCTGTACCTTGGCGTCGTACTTGACAGCAAATGGAACTTCAAAGCGCATTTTGAGCGCCTGGCACCCAAATTGCTGCGCGCGGCGGCAGCCTTTGGGCGTATACTGCCAAACCTGGGAGGGCCCAGGGCTTCATGCCGCCGTCTGTATACGGGTGTGGCGCGATCGATGGCGCTCTACGGTGCCCCAGTCTGGGCTGTTGCCCTCAGCAGCCAGAATATCGCACAGTTGCGTCGACCGCAGAGAGCGATGGCTCTGAGGGTAATCAGAGGGTACCGTACCGTAAGTACGGACGCTGCGTGTGTTCTGGCTTGTACCTTGCCATGGGACCTGGACGCTGGGGCCCTCGCGGCAGTATACCGCTGGCGCGTGGAGGCACACGACCGAGGCGAATATCCGGCGCCTAGGGAGGTACAGGCGAGAAGAGACGCTGAGCGCCTTGAAATGGTGGAAATGTGGGAGGAGAGGCTGGAGCGGCCAAGTGCCGGCCTCAAAACCATCCAGGCAGTTCGTCCAGTTCTCCGACAGTGGTTGGACAGACGCCACGGTGCAACGACATTCCGACTGACGCAGATCCTCTCTGGGCACGGATGCTTTGGAAAGTATCTGTGTCGTATAAGGAGAGAGCCAACCGCAGCATGTCACCACTGTGACAACTGCCTGGAGGAGACGGCCCAGCACACGCTAGAGGTGTGCCCAGCCTGGGACGGAGAACGCCAAACCCTGCGCTCCATAGTAGGTCATGACCTCTCGCTGCCAACCGTGGTTAACAACATGGTCGGCAGCGACAGGGCATGGAAGGCAGTCCTCGCCTTTTGCGAGACTGTCATGGAAATGAAGGAGGTGGCCGAGAGACAGCGGGAGGTAACTTCCGAGGACCCCGGCCGCCAAAGGCGAATAGGGCGGAGGCGACGAAACTACGATCGCCAAATCCCGCCTTAACAGTGGCCAGGGCCGGCAGGCTTGGGGAAGTCTGTCGGCCGGACAACCAACTGGCCCGAGTCGGCAGTGCACGCGTCCACGCGCGCCAGTCATTCCGTGTCGGCGCAGGCAGGGCTAACATCTTTCCCCCCTCCTGCTAAAGAGCTTGGGGCCCTCCACCAGGCCAGTCACCGCCGGGTCGCGGAAGAGTGCCTTTGGCGTGCCCGTAACCCGGCAATATCGTGACGAGATGGAAACCGTGGGGTTTTAGACGGTAGTCCGGGCGGTTCCCGGGAGCCCGTCATACCCGCCCTGTCCCACCCGGACATGGCGGGATGCGTAAAGGCATTTCCCCACGTAAAAAAAAAAAAAAAAAAAAAAAAAAAAAAAAAAAAGGTTAGGTTAGGTTAGGTTAGGTTAGGTTAGGTTAGGTTAGGTTAGGTTAGGTTAGGTTAGGTTAGGTTAGGTTAGGTTAGGTTAGGTTAGGTTAGGTTAGGTTAGGTTAGGTTAGGTTAGGTTAGGTTAGGTTAGGTTAGGTTAGGTTAGGTTAGGTTAGGTTAGGTTAGGTTAGGTTAGGTTAGGTTAGGTTAGGTTAGGTTAGGTTAGGTTAGGTTAGGTTAGGTTAGGTTAGGTTAGGTTAGGTTAGGTTAGGTTAGGTTAGGTTAGGTTAGGTTAGGTTAGGTTAGGTTAGGTTAGGTTAGGTTAGGTTGGGGTGCGAGGTCGGGTAACCTCCACGAGTGTCAGGGCTCTTCCAGTTCCTGTGGACCCTCGCGGGTCTGCGGGAAGGGGAAGGGTCTTGGCTGGTGCACCCTGGAGGCAACGGTAAGTGATTCTTCTACGGGGGAATCGCTTACTGGTGCTACTAATAACCCGACACAGGAGGGAGGGGGCTTGCGTGGTCCAGTGATCCCTGAGGCTGTACCGGACAGGGCTACCCATACCGGGGAGGCAAGGGGTGAGGACCCGGGAGCGACGAGGGAGGGCGCCTAGTGGCGCGGGGGCCCCTAGAGGGCCCGGAACGGCTCTCTCCGCGTCCGTCTGAGTAGCAGATGGCGCTGGAGATGGGCAGCGGCCGTAAGACCGTGGAGATGGGGTGGTCTAACCAACCACCAACAGGGGAGCCCACGCCAGCTCCCCTTGAATCCCGGAACCCGCAGCCCTCCCAACGACCCCCATCTATGGCGGCATGGGGTACGGGAGGTGCCAGCTCTTTTAGCGCGCGGACCGGAGGGCTTGCCTTAACTGGCCGGCCCGCGGGAAGGAAAACCCTATAAAACCCGACAGTGAAGTCGTTAAAACCTCTGGACACCGCCCGACCTCCAGAGTAAATAGGGTTACCCAGGTACAGGGGGCACTGCCTGGGTGGACGTCTTTCCCCCACACTCGTGGGAATAAAAATGCACAAAAAATATAACTTATACAAGGAAAACAAGGAAAACAACACCAGAAATGAGAAGGCAGCAGATCACGACAATGAACACCTGACGAGGGACACTGACACGGAGGCCTTCCGCCCCCGCCGCAGCCTGGTGCGGTCGCCAGTGCGATGGGAGAATGGTAGCCCGCACATCAACATTGAAGCTGAAATGTTCCAGATTCCACGCAAAAGTACAGACGGTTCAGCGCACGACGACACACAATTGACGGCCGTTAGCGCGGAGCAAGAGGAAAACCTGACGCCAACTCTCGAGGGGGGGCTAGAGGCCAAATTTGAGCTAATCCCGAGGGTGCTGCTGGCGCGCCTGGAAGGGCAGGGTCAGACCGACGGAGTCGAAAGGGTAGGGCGGCAGCCATCCTCCACCGTAGAGGCTCGCCGGCGGACGGGACCGGCCCCGCAGCGGGAGCACAGAGCCCGGTTCAGGGGGCGGGTGCCCATAGGCCCGCCGACGCCCTTCAAGTTCGGGAGCTCGGAGAGGGCACGGGAGACCTCCGTCGACTCCCCAGTGCCCGGATCGGACGCGGATGACTGGCCTGGATCGGTGAATGACGCCGGAGTGGATGGGGAAGCGAGCCGGGAGGGGTGGACGCCGGAATTCGGGACGGCGCAGTCATCCGAGTCGGACGTGGAGATGGGGGCGGCCAGGGGCAAGTCTAAGAGGGCCCGCGCCTCGGATGAGGATGAAAACGAGGAGACCCGCAAAAAAAAGGGGGCGTTCCTTAAAATGGCCCCACCGGGCTTCTACCAGGGCCTGGCGAAGGCCAAGAGCTGCCTGCGAGGGGATGGCGACGAGGAGTTCATGCCCAACTCGGACACCGTGGAGGCAACCCGCAGGACGAGTGGGCGCCGCCAGGAGCGGCAGGAGAGGGGCCAGGAGCGAAAACAGGAGGAGCAATCAACTGGGGACGCCCTAGAGGGGATTCGTTCGGCAGCCGACACGGTGAGGGCCGAGGTCAAAAAGTCGAAGAACCTCAGCGGAAAGGTGGTCGGAACTATCAATGCGGCTCTCCGGGAGATCGCACAAAGACTTGAGGACCTGGAGGGGCGCAGGGAGAGCGAGGAGATGCGCGTACTGCGGGCGGACAACAAGCGGATGAGAGAGCAGTTGGCCCACCTGGACGCGGAAACTAAGGCGCTGAGGACGGCCATCTCCGAGAGGAGGGCCGAGCCTCAGCAGGTGCCAACCGAAAGCCAGCTCTCCGCGCTTCTCCAAAGCGCGCTGACGGACGTGAAGGAGCAGCTGAGGAGGGAAATTACTATAAGCGCAGGCGAGATGATGAATGCTCGCCTGGAGGACCTACGAGCTCGTCTTCCTCCTGAGCCGACCCTGCGCCCTCCACTGGCGCCGGATCGAGGAGCGGCCGAAACAGCTGCCCAGAGGACAGAACCTGCGGCCTTAGCGCCTGCGCCTGCTGCCCCCAAGGCTCAGCGCAAGCCGAGAAAAAATAGGAGCAAAGTCCCGGTGGAGGCGACGTCGTCCGCCCAGGATGCCGCTCAGCCGACCCCGTTACCCCGACGGTTACAGATGCCCGCTACGGCTCCGTCGCCCCCACCTCCGCAGGATGCCGAGGAGACGTGGACCGACGTCGTGGGCCGGAAGGCCAAGAATAAGGCCAGGAAGGCGGCAGAGGCGGCATCCCAGCCTCCAACTGCCACGAAGAGGGCGGCACCAACGCCGAAGCCACGGACCCGTGGATTGACGCTCCCCTCCACGGCGGGCATAGTGGTGGCGCTGAGGCCGGACTCGGAGGCGTCATACGCCTCAATACTCACGAAGGCCACCACCGCATTCAGCCTAGAGGAGGTGGGCCTAGATTATGTAAAAGTGCGCAGGACGGCTGACGGGGCCAGAATCCTAGAAGTCTCACGCGCGGATGGGGGCAGGGCAGCCGACCGCCTTCGTGAAAAACTGGAGGAGGTCATCGGCGATGACGCGAGAGTTTACATACCGGTGAAAATGGCCGGCCTTAGAGTCTCGGGCCTATGTGAGGCTGTAACCCGGGAGGCGGTGGCGGCGGCAATCGCCGCAAAGGGGGAATGTGCCGGCGAGGATGTAAAAGTCGGCGCGATCCGCGAGGGATTTGGTGGCTCCGGGTCGACCCTCGTGAAGTGCCCCGTCACGGCCGCGAAGAAGGTGTGCGAGGGAGGCCGACTCACCGTGGGGTGGACAAGTGCCCTGGTGAAGGCCCTGGAGCCGGTTCCCCTCCGGTGCTATAAATGCATGGGGGTGGGACACACCAGAGCCACGTGCCCGACGGAAATAGATAGGGCGGGCCTCTGCTTCAGATGTAGCAAGCCGGGGCATAAGGCGGCATCGTGCCAGGACGTGGCATTCTGCGACGTCTGTCATCACAGCGGACGCCCAGCTGGGCATATGATGGGGGGTCAGGCGTGTAACCCCCCACAGGCGCGCGGTAGAGTCGCCCCAGCCCGGACCACGGGGCCCCAAAACGCAGAGGGGAATGATATGGAACACTAATGCCAGCACGCCCGTTAGAGATCCTGCAAGCAAACGTCAACCACTCCGCCCGGGCGCAAGACCTTCTCATGCAGGTCATGGCGGAGTGGGGTACATGTGTGGCGGCGGTGGCTGAGCCTTGGTGCGTCCCTCCTCAGCCCAACTGGATGGGAGCCTCAGACGAGAGCGTGGCCCTAATCGTCCCGGCCATCGGAGACTTCCCCCCTCTGGTGGCGGTCGACAAGGGGCCCGGCTACGTGGCGGCCAAATGGGAGAACATGGTGGTAGTAGCGACATACTTCTCCCCCAACCGGCCACTCATGGCCTTCGAGGGCCACCTCGAGAACCTGGCAAGAGTGATCAGGAGGGCTGCACCTCTGCCGGTGCTACTGGATGGGGGACCTCAACGCCAAAAGCGCGGCGTGGGGTTCCCCCGTAACGGACGCGAGGGGGTGGAACTGAGGGACTGGGCGGTTGTGATGGGTCTGGCCGTAGTCAACCAGGGGCGCGCCAACACATGTGTGCGATGGCAGGGAGGGTCCATAGTCGACATCACGCTGGCTACCCCAGCCATAGCCGACAGAATTGGGGACTGGCGCGTCGTGGAGGAGGTCGAGACCCTATCCGATCATCTGTATATCAGGATGAGGGTCTCCCGGGTGCAAACCACCCCGCTACCTGTCCCTATCAGGCGCTGCACGGAGAGCGGCTTCCCGCGGTGGTCGCTGGCCAGCCTCGACCGGGAGAGGGCGGAGGAGGCAGCCATCGTCGAGGCCTGGTGCGCAGTCCCTCCAAACCTAGGTACCGAAGAACGGGCAGCCCGCTTCCGCGCGTCGCTTACGAGAGTGTGCGACGCCGCAATGAGGAGAGCGAAGCGGCCGCCCAGCAGAAAGCAGGTGTACTGGTGGTGCGGGGAGATTGCCGCCCTCCGCGCGACCGCCAATGCGGCAAGGCGTGCGTTCCAGCACTGCCGGCGCCGGCGGCACACAGCTGAGGAAGAGGAGGCGCTGCGGGCTAGACTCACTGCCGCCAAAGAGGCCCTCACGGCTGCGATCGGGAAGAGGAAGGACGAGGCTCGCGAGGAGTTTATTCGCACTCTGGACAGGGATCCGTGGGGGCGGCCCTATAAAATAGTGCGTAACAAGACCAGACACACTCCCCCCATGGATTCCCTGGAACCGGAACTCCTCGCGAGAGTAGTGGAGGAGCTCTTCCCTGAAGCGCCGGCCTTTGTGCCGCCGAGGATGGCGCTGCCCAGCGAGGAGAGGGAGGAGATTGGCGAAGTCCCAGAGGTGTCGGACGCTGAAATTCTTGGGGCAGTCACCCGCCTCAAAGCCGGCAAAAAGGCCCCGGGCCCGGATGGGATTCCGGGGAAGGTCATTCCTATCGCCCTCAAACACCTGGGCCTGCGCCTGAGGGGGCTGTTCGGTGACTGCCTCAAACTGCCTCAAGGAGGGTGTCTTCCCTCAACAGTGGAAGGAGGGAAGGCTGTGCCTGCTGCGCAAGGAGGGTCGACCAGCTGACTCTCCTTCGGGCCACCGCCCCATTGTCCTCCTGGACGAAGTGGGGAAGATGCTCGAGCGCATTATCGCTCGGCGCATCCTCGGGCATCTGGAGGACACGGGCCCGAACATAAGCGAGAGACAGTTCGGGTTCCGGGAGGGGCGGTCGACGATTGACGCAGTGGGCGCACTGAGAGACTTCGCCGATATCGCAGAGGGGAGAGGTGAGGGAGTCATTGCGGTGTCACTGGACATCTCCAACGCTTTTGGCTCCCTCCCCTACGAGGTGATCAGGGAGGCACTTTGCTTCCACCAAGTGCCTCCCTACCTGAGGGCTGTTGTGGGTCACTACCTCCAGGGTAGAGTGGTGCTCTACGAGGGAGCGGCGGGTCGCCAAGTAAGGAAAATGGAGTGTGGTGTTCCCCAGGGGTCGGTGTTAGGACCCCTGTTGTGGAACATCGGATTCGACTGGGCGATCCGCGGGGCGCAACTCCCCCGAATGGTCACCATCTGTTATGCGGACGACACGATGGTGGCCGTGAGGGGGAGGGAATACAGGGAGACCCTGCGTAGAGCGGCCGCAGCGACGGAGATGACGGTGGGGAGGATTGCCCTCCTCGGGCTGCGGGTGGCGCTAAGCAAAACGGACGCTGTGGTCTTCGGAGGAAGAGGGTGGAGACTGAGTGCCGACGAGACCATCCCCGTGGGTGGCGAGGCGGTCCAGGTCAAGGCCCACATTAAGTACTTGGGCCTGATTCTGGACCGCAGATGGAACTTTGGGGAGCACTTTGCGCAACTAGCTCCCCGTCTCGTCGGCACGGCAGCCGCACTAGGCCGCCTGCTTCCGAACGTGGGAGGCCCAAAGGCCCCATGTCGGCGCCTCTTCGCCGGGGTTGTGCGGAGTATGGCAACATATGGGGCGCCGACATGGGCGGAGAGGCTCTCCGAGAAAGCGAAGGCCCTTCTCCGAAGACCGCAGCGGACAATAGCGCAGCGCATTAGCCGCTCATTCAGAACGGTCTCGTTCGCGGCTGCCTGCGCTCTCGCTGGCACCCTGCCATGGGAGGTGGACGCCAGGCTGCTGGCGGAAGAGTATAGGCAGAGGGCGGCGGCCAGGGCAGACGCGCACGAGCGCCTGGCCCCACTGGAGGTGGCCGCGAGGAGAAGGAGGGCGGTCGAGCGAGAGAGGGACAGATGGAAAGAGGCCCTGGAGGAGTCCCCCTATGGTGTCAGAGTCATAGGGGCACTCCTCCCCAACTTCGAGGGCTGGCTGGACCGCAAGGGAGGGAGCCTTAGGTATAGGCTGGTGCAGGTAATGACCGGACACGGGTGCTTCGGCCATTACCTGCACCGGATTGGGAGGGAAGTGGTGGCAAAATGCCACCACTGTGACGAAGAGGACGATACGGCCCAGCACACTCTGGCGGAATGTCCGAGCTGGGCCGTGGAGCGCCGGGCACTTGTTGCGGCGCTGGAGACGGACGATCTCTCGCTGCACAGTGTCGTAAGCAGCATGCTGAGCAGCGAGAGATCTTGGGAGGCAGCGGCAAAGTTCGCGGAGGAGGTCATGTCACAAAAAGAGGAAGCGGAGCGAGCGCGCGAAGAGAGAGCCGACGCGCACCCGCTCCGGCGCAGACGGGTGGGGAGGAGACGGTTGCAATACATCAACCGCCTTCTCCCCCAATAAGGCCGGTGGGTTGGGGACCCACCATTTGAGGCCTTACACGTCTGGGGGAGGGGTTGTCGCGTTACCAACCCCTCCCTCCTTCGGCGCGAGGGTGCCCCCGGTGTAATGCCGGGGCAGCCGGGGGGGCGTCGTGGTAGAATGCTTGCGACCCCATGGCGTCCCCCTACAACGGCAGCGAGGGTAACGCCGCTGGGTTTTTAGTGGGTAGTTCTCCTCCCCTCCCTCCGACCAATAGCTCGGAGGGGGTTGCGGGAGGAGAGAGCCCCACATAACCCCCCACCTTGGCCTCCCCCGGGCCCGGGGGGTATGCGCCCGCCTGGTCTCTTTAGTCTAGGGGGGATAAACGCATTTTCCCAGCGAAAAAAAAAAAAAAAAAAAAAAAAAAAAAAAAAAAAAAAAAAGGTTAGGTTAGGTTAGGTTAGGTTAGGTTAGGTTAGGTTAGGTTAGGTTAGGTTAGGTTAGGTTAGGTTAGGTTAGGTTAGGTTAGGTTAGGTTAGGTTAGGTTAGGTTAGGTTAGGTTAGGTTAGGTTAGGTTAGGTTAGGTTAGGTTAGGTTAGGTTAGGTTAGGTTAGGTTAGGTTAGGTTAGGTTAGGTTAGGTTAGGTTAGGTTAGGTTAGGTTAGGTTAGGTTAGGTTAGGTTAGGTTAGGTTAGGTTAGGTTAGGTTAGGTTAGGTTAGGTTAGGTTAGGTTAGGTTAGGTTAGGTTAGGTTAGGTTAGGTTAGGTTAGGTTAGGTTAGGTTAGGTTAGGTTAGGTTAGGTTAGGTTAGGTTAGGTTAGGTTAGGTTAGGTTAGGTTAGGTTAGGTTAGGTTAGGTTAGGTTAGGTTAGGTTAGGTTAGGTTAGGTTAGGTTAGGTTAGGTTAGGTTAGGTTAGGTTAGGTTAGGTTAGGTTAGGTTAGGTTAGGTTAGGTTAGGTTAGGTTAGGTTAGGTTAGGTTAGGTTAGGTTAGGTTAGGTTAGGTTAGGTTAGGTTAGGTTAGGTTAGGTTAGGTTAGGTTAGGTTAGGTTAGGTTAGGTTAGGTTAGGTTAGGTTAGGTTAGGTTAGGTTAGGTTAGGTTAGGTTAGGTTAGGTTAGGTTAGGTTAGGTTAGGTTAGGTTAGGTTAGGTTAGGTTAGGTTAGGTTAGGTTAGGTTAGGTTAGGTTAGGTTAGGTTAGGTTAGGTTAGGTTAGGTTAGGTTAGGTTAGGTTAGGTTAGGTTAGGTTAGGTTAGGTTAGGTTAGGTTAGGTTAGGTTAGGTTAGGTTAGGTTAGGTTAGGTTAGGTTAGGTTAGGTTAGGTTAGGTTAGGTTAGGTTAGGTTAGGTTAGGTTAGGTTAGGTTAGGTTAGGTTAGGTTAGGTTAGGTTAGGTTAGGTTAGGTTAGGTTAGGTTAGGTTAGGTTAGGTTAGGTTAGGTTAGGTTAGGTTAGGTTAGGTTAGGTTAGGTTAGGTTAGGTTAGGTTAGGTTAGGTTAGGTTAGGTTAGGTTAGGTTAGGTTAGGTTAGGTTAGGTTAGGTTAGGTTAGGTTAGGTTAGGTTAGGTTAGGTTAGGTTAGGTTAGGTTAGGTTAGGTTAGGTTAGGTTAGGTTAGGTTAGGTTAGGTTAGGTTAGGTTAGGTTAGGTTAGGTTAGGTTAGGTTAGGTTAGGTTAGGTTAGGTTAGGTTAGGTTAGGTTAGGTTAGGTTAGGTTAGGTTAGGTTAGGTTAGGTTAGGTTAGGTTAGGTTAGGTTAGGTTAGGTTAGGTTAGGTTAGGTTAGGTTAGGTTAGGTTAGGTTAGGTTAGGTTAGGTTAGGTTGGGGTGCGAGGTCGGGTAACCTCCACGAGTGTCAGGGCTCTTCCAGTTCCTGTGGACCCTCGCGGGTCTGCGGGAAGGGGAAGGGTCTTGGCTGGTGCACCCTGGAGGCAACGGTAAGTGATTCTTCTACGGGGGAATCGCTTACTGGTGCTACTAATAACCCGACACAGGAGGGAGGGGGCTTGCGTGGTCCAGTGATCCCTGAGGCTGTACCGGACAGGGCTACCCATACCGGGGAGGCAAGGGGTGAGGACCCCGGAGCGACGAGGGAGGGCGCCTAGTGGCGCGGGGGCCCCTAGAGGGCCCGGAACGGCTCTCTCCGCGTCCATCTGAGTAGCAGATGGCGCTGGAGATGGGCAACGGCCGTAAGGCCGTGGAGATGGGGTGGTCTAACCAACCACCAACAGGGGAGCCCACGCCAGCTCCCCTTGAATCCCGGAACCCGCAGCCCTCCCAACGACCCCCATCTATGGCGGCATGGGGTACGGGAGGTGCCAGCTCTTAGCGCGCGGACCGGAGGGCTTGCCTTAACTGGCCGGCCCGCGGGAAGGAAAACCCTATAAAACCCGACAGTGAAGTCGTTAAAACCTCTGGACACCGCCCGACCTCCAGAGTAAATAGGGTTACCCAGGTACAGGGGGCACTGCCTGGGTGGACGTCTTTCCCCCACACTCGTGGGAACAAAATGGACAACAAAAATGAAACGGAGACGGAAACAAACAAACACGGCAAATCGATACTGGACACCGATACGGAGGCCTTCCGCCCCAGCCGGAGCCTCGCACGCTCACCAGTGCGACAGGAGGGGATTAACATACATGCGGCCAGCATGCAGATTACGCCGAAAGGGGCAGGCGGCCCGGCGCGCGACGGCTCTGGCCGCTTCACGCGGCGAGGGCAGGGCGGGGAGCGCTCTGCGGGGGGGGCCTTGGGCTCGCTCCAGCTGGCAGCCACGGGCGCGGGGCGGGGAGCCCCAGAGAAGGGAAACGCGCTGGCGCAGGTGCGAGAGTTGAGGGTGTCCCTCGAAAGAGTAGACGCCCATAGACCGAACAGTAAGGCGAGAACTAATAGCGGTGCATCCGGGTCCGACTCCAGCCTGGTGACCGTCAAATCACGGTCCGGGTCGGACTCGGGCTCACCGCCTCAGGGAGAGAAAGCCCGCTTCTGGCGGGGGCAGGGCCCGAAACGGCTATGTGTGGAGCTGTCGGAGAGCAGCGAAGATGACCCGCCGCTGGCACCACCAACGCCTACCCGGCCGGTGGCCGCCGCGGCGTTTAAAAAACAAAGGGGCCGCCCTCCAACAACTGGCGAGTACATCGGCCTCGCGGCGTCCCAACGGGCGCTTAACAAGGCCAAAAGAGAGGCGATCCTGCTGGAAGCGGAGGAAGATCTTGCCAGAGACGCTGCGCTGGCGGAGCGATCTCGGACCTCCCGCCTGTCCGAATCCTCGCGGGAAGGCGAAGCCACGCCTAACACAGTGGCAAATATGAAAAAAACCGTGGAGGAGCAAATGGCCATTGTTATGAAAGTGGCCACTAAATCGGGGCATTTGCAGGGGACGTACGTGCGCGCACTCAAGAACGTGGCGGCGGCCATCCCGGAGATGTTCGACCACCTATGTTCGCGCACAGTCTCGGACGAAACCCGCCTGCTGCAGGCAGCTAACGAAAAGCTCCAAGGGGAAGTGGCCAGCCTACGCCAGGAGCTGACAGAGCTGAGGAGCAGCCTAGAGAAATCCAGGACACTGGATCACTCACACGGACTGAGAAAGGTGGTCGAAGAGGTGGCACGCTCCAACCGGGACCAGCTCTGCGCCATGCTCAACACCCGGCTGGCGGGCATTGAGTGCCGACTCCTCCCGGAGCCACGGGCGGGGCCCTCATCGGCCGCCAACGAAGAGTTAGAAGAGCGGCCTGACAGCGAGTCCCAGGAGCCCCCGTCCGCGTCCGAGTCCGTGCCCCCTCCCAAGGCGGCTCCAAAGCGAGGAACTCCGAACCTAACGGAGGAGCCCCGAAAAGGGGATAAAGTGAGTGGGAAAAAAAAGAAGAAGAACAAGAAGAAGGCGAAGAAGCCGACTCTGGCCGCGGTTGAGGCCTCCGCTCGCAGAATAAACGTTTCTGACGTCTCTCGTCCGCCTTCGCCGGCTCCCAACGAGACATGGAGTAACGCAGTCGGTGGGCATAAACAGAGGAGGAAAGCTGCGGCGCTCGAAGCTAAAGAACAAACGGTGTCGCAGCCTCAGAAACAGGCGGCCAAAGCGAAACGAGGGAAAAAACTACGCCCGCCACGCACAGCGGCGATTACGCTCACTTTGAAGCCAGAGGCTGTCGAAAAAGGCCTCAAATATGAGACAGTGCTGGCTGAAGCCAGGAGCCGCATCAAGCTCGAGGAGGTGGGTTTAGTTTCGGTACGCTTCCGTACGACGGCGACCGGAGCCCGCATGCTGGAGATCCCTCCCGGCACGGAAAATCCGGAGAAAGCAGCGGATGCGCTTGCTGAAAAGCTCCGGCAGGCCCTCAGCGCAGACGTGGTACACGTTCACCGTCCGGTGAAGTGTGCGGAGATCCGAGTCACGGGCCTGGATGACTCGTCAAGAGCAGAGGAAGTCGTAGCGGCTGTATGTGCGGAAGGGGGCTGTGCCGCCGAGGCCATAAGACCAGGCGTAATATCCCGTGGCCAGAGAGGCTCGGGATCGATGTGGCTCAGCTGCCCAGTAATAGCGGCTAAGAAAGTGATAGAGGTTGGCCGCATAAAGGTAGGCTGGGTTTCGGCACGAGTTGAGTTGCTTGAGGCCCGGCCACTGCGCTGCTACAGATGTCTGGAGACAGGCCACGTAGCGGTCAATTGTGTATGTGGTGTAGACCGCAGCGGCCTATGTTTTCGCTGTGGGAAACCAGGCCACAAGGCGCGTGAGTGCACCGCTTCTGAAGCAAATTGCGCCATCTGCGCGGCGGCTGGCAAGCCTGCGGCACATTCGCTTGGTGCCAAAGGCTGCGTCGGAGGGCACTCCCAAAAAGAAAAGAGGGCTGTTGTTAAGAAAACAGGGGATGGTGACTCTGCCCCCTCTCAGTCTTCGCAACGGGCTCCAGAGATGGATCTGATGGACGGCGTGCAATAAATGGCACTCAAGATTTTGCAGGCGAACATCAACCACTCGACCAGAGCTCAGGATCTATTGATCCAGACAATGGCAGAGTGGCAGATTAAGGTGGCCGTGGTCTCGGAGCCCTACTTCGTACCCACTCGGGATGGCTGGGTCGCCGACCGCGTCGAGTCAGTGGCGCTTATAGCCCCTGCAAGTGCCGGCTCCCCGACTTTAGAAGGGGTGGTGAGGGGTCGGGGCTATGTTCTGGCGGTCTTAGATGGAATGACCACTGTTGGGGTATATTTTTCGCCCAGCCGTAGCCTCGCCGATTTTGAGCAACTGCTCGACGAAATCGGGGCTCTGATTGGGCGGGTACTCCCCACCCCTGTGCTTGTTGCTGGCGATTTCAACGCCAAATCAACAGCGTGGGGATCTCCAGCAACTGATGCGCGGGGCGAAGTGCTGCTCGAGTGGGCGGTGTCCTTGGGGTTGGCGATTATCAACAGGGGATCGGAGAGCACGTGCGTGCGGCGACAGGGCGAATCGATCGTAGACATCACGTTTGCGTCCCACGCCCTGGCCCGCCGTGTTCAGGATTGGAGGGTGGAGGTGGACGAGGAGACTCTATCGGACCACCGGTATATCCGGTTCGACGTCGCCAATGCCTCTCTGCCTGCGCAGGAAGGAAACCGGTCCTCTGTTGGGGATGGCCCGCGGTGGGTCATAAGTCGCCTTGACAGGCAGCTGGCCAAGGAGGCGGCTATAGTCGAGTCCTGGGGGACTGGGTCGGTGGACCAGGTGGACCATGAGGCCGAACGGCTGGTTGCCGCCATAACTCGGGTGTGCGATGCCGCTATGCCTAGGATGAAGCCACTCCCGCCAAGGCGCAGAGCATATTGGTGGCGCCTAGAGCTCCGGCAGCTGCGACGCGCTTGCGTGGCTGCTCGGCGCCGATACACCCGAAGCCGAAGAAGGCGGATTCGTGATCTGGCTCAGGAGGATTTGTTGTACGAGGCATACAGGTCCGCCTGTAAGGCCCTCCAGACGGCCATTGCACAAGCCAAGGAGGCTGCCTGGGAAGAATGGCTGGGGACGCTTGATCGAGATCCGTGGGGCAGGCCGTATCGCACCGTGAGGCAGAAACTCCGGCCATGGGCTCCCCCACTCACCAGCAGTCTCCAGCCGGAACTCCTGGGTCAGGTTGTGGGCACTCTCTTCCCTGAGAGAGATCAGTTTGTGCCGCCGGCCATGTCCGCCAATGAACCCTCAGAGGCGGAGTTGGAGGTGCCTCCGGTTACCGACGCAGAATTCGGCGCTGCTCTCTTGAGACTCCAGGCCAAGAAGACCGCCCCAGGGCTGGACGGCATACCGGGGCTTGCGTTGACCGTGGCCCTGAAGGAAATGGGTGGCGATGTGTGCGCTTTATTTAGTGCGTGTCTGGCGCAAGGGAAGTTCCCACGGAGGTGGAAAACGGGCAAACTCGTGTTGCTGCGAAAGGAGGGACGCCCGCCTGAGCAGCCTTCGGCTTACCGTCCCATCGTGCTTCTCGATGAGATGTGTAAGCTATTTGAGCGCTTGATAGTGAACCGTCTCGTCAAAACCATGGAGCGGGGTCTGAGCGAGTGGCAATATGGTTTTCGTCCCGGCCGCTCGACGTTGGATGCAATTGCTCGCGTAAGAGCCATCGCGGAAGAGGGAGTGTCTCAGGGCGGGGTGGTGATGGCTGTGTCCTTAGACATTTCAAATGCCTTTAACACCCTGCCCTGGGAAACTGTAAAGGCGGCCCTACGGTACCACGGCGTTCCTGCGTACCTGCAAGCGGTGGTTGCCGATTACTTCGCGGAGAGGAAAATCGCATACCCGACGAAGGACGGTTGGGGGTATAGAACTATGTCGTGCGGTGTTCCACAGGGTTCGGTCCTAGGGCCGCTCCTGTGGAACATCGGCTACGACTGGGTGCTGCGCGGGGCCACATTGCGGGGGGTCAGCATAACCTGCTACGCTGATGACACCCTCGTTTCAGCCCGTGGTAGCACACATCGGGAGGCGGCATACCTTGCCACTGCGGGAGTGGCGCATGTTGTACACCGAATCCGGGCTCTTGGTCTGGAGGTGGCCCTCCATAAATCAGAGGCCCTGGCCTTTCATAGGCCTCGCAACGCGCCGCCGCGGGATCTGGCCATCACAGTTGGAGGGACTTCCATTGCCGTCGGGTCGACGATGAAGTATCTGGGACTCGTCCTCGACGGCAGGTGGAAGTTCGAGGAGCATTTCCGGCGCTTGGCTCCGAGGTTAGTGGCTGCGGCCGGAGCTCTGGGGCGGATCCTGCCTAACCTGGGTGGGCCAGGAGGGGCGTGCCGACGCCTATACATTGGAGTAGTGCGCTCTATGGCGCTTTATGGGGCGCCAATATGGGCGGATGCTCTAGGCCCCCGAAACGTCGCCTTTTTGCGACGCCCGCAGAGGGTCATCGCGCTAAGGGTGGCTCGAGCATACCGCACAGTCTCGCACGCCGGAGCCTGCCTCCTTGCTGGATGCCCGCCGTGGGACCTCGATGCCGAGGTTCTTTCCGAGGTATACTGGCGGGTTCTGGCAGCAAGGGAGGAGGAAAACTGGCCCCATCCACGGGAAGTCCAGCAGTGGCGGGAGGAGGCACGCGATGCTCTCCTCGGCAAGTGGTCGGAGAGACTTGCAGTCCCGGGCGCAAGTCGGGAACTAGTGGCGGCGGTTCGGCCCGTTCTGAAGGAGTGGGTCGAACGGAAGCACGGCGCCCCAACCTTCCATCTCACGCAGCTCCTGACTGGGCATGGCTGCTTTGGCAGGTACCTGTGCGTGGTGGTGGGCAAGGAGCCGACAGCGGCATGTCACCATTGCGGAGGAAGGGCTGCGGACACGGCCGAACACACGCGCTCGGAGTGCCCTGCATGGGCGGAACCCCGCGCTATCCTGTCCGCGGCCGTTGGGAGTGACCTGTCGCTGCCGGCGTTGGTCGCCAAAATGGCCAGCAGTGAGGAGTCCTGGACGGCAGTGGTCGATTTCAGTGACGCGGTGATGTCGCGAAAGGAGATGGCGGAGCGCGAGCGCGAAGAAGACGCAAACGCGCCCCCACAACGTCGCCGAAGACTTGGCAGGCGACGTGCGGCCTATGCTGGCCGTATGATACTGCCATGACGAGGACCTGCGGGTGATGGATAGGGAGGCCATCACTCGCATTAAGAGGTCCCGAGCTGGAAGACTTTGCTAGTGTTCCGTAAAGTCTTCAGCGGAGTGGGCCCGGGGCAGTATAGCCTCGGCCCCTGAAGGTGGGCCCGCGAGGGCAGCGCTGACGGGGTAACGGTGTGCAACCGCGTTCCCGGAATCCCGTCCAATGGCGAGCGAAGGAACACCCCAGGGGTTTTAGTCCGTGGGAGTCGGACATACCCACTCGGTTTCTCCTGAACCGGGTGGGATCCATAACGGATTTCCCCTGGGTAAACAAAAAAAAAAAAAAAAAAAAAAAGGTTAGGTTAGGTTAGGTTAGGTTAGGTTAGGTTAGGTTAGGTTAGGTTAGGTTAGGTTAGGTTAGGTTAGGTTAGGTTAGGTTAGGTTAGGTTAGGTTAGGTTAGGTTAGGTTAGGTTAGGTTAGGTTAGGTTAGGTTAGGTTAGGTTAGGTTAGGTTAGGTTAGGTTAGGTTAGGTTAGGTTAGGTTAGGTTAGGTTAGGTTAGGTTAGGTTAGGTTAGGTTAGGTTAGGTTAGGTTAGGTTAGGTTAGGTTAGGTTAGGTTAGGTTAGGTTAGGTTAGGTTAGGTTAGGTTAGGTTAGGTTAGGTTAGGTTAGGTTAGGTTAGGTTAGGTTAGGTTAGGTTAGGTTAGGTTAGGTTAGGTTAGGTTAGGTTAGGTTAGGTTAGGTTAGGTTAGGTTAGGTTAGGTTAGGTTAGGTTAGGTTAGGTTAGGTTAGGTTAGGTTAGGTTAGGTTAGGTTAGGTTAGGTTAGGTTAGGTTAGGTTAGGTTAGGTTAGGTTAGGTTAGGTTAGGTTAGGTTAGGTTAGGTTAGGTTAGGTTAGGTTAGGTTAGGTTAGGTTAGGTTAGGTTAGGTTAGGTTAGGTTAGGTTAGGTTAGGTTAGGTTAGGTTAGGTTAGGTTAGGTTAGGTTAGGTTAGGTTAGGTTAGGTTAGGTTAGGTTAGGTTAGGTTAGGTTAGGTTAGGTTAGGTTAGGTTAGGTTAGGTTAGGTTAGGTTAGGTTAGGTTAGGTTAGGTTAGGTTAGGTTAGGTTAGGTTAGGTTAGGTTAGGTTAGGTTAGGTTAGGTTAGGTTAGGTTAGGTTAGGTTAGGTTAGGTTAGGTTAGGTTAGGTTAGGTTAGGTTAGGTTAGGTTAGGTTAGGTTAGGTTAGGTTAGGTTAGGTTAGGTTAGGTTAGGTTAGGTTAGGTTAGGTTAGGTTAGGTTAGGTTAGGTTAGGTTAGGTTAGGTTAGGTTAGGTTAGGTTAGGTTAGGTTAGGTTAGGTTAGGTTAGGTTAGGTTAGGTTAGGTTAGGTTAGGTTAGGTTAGGTTAGGTTAGGTTAGGTTAGGTTAGGTTAGGTTAGGTTAGGTTAGGTTAGGTTAGGTTAGGTTAGGTTAGGTTAGGTTAGGTTAGGTTAGGTTAGGTTAGGTTAGGTTTTTTTTTTTTTTTTTTTTTTTGTTTTTGAGTCACCTGAAGGGCCAAAGACGAGAGTCCTTGCTTTTGTTTACGAAGAATTTGAAAAGATGTATAGAGTGCGGACCGAGGAAAATCCTCATGGACGACTGGGAAGGGGACCCAGACAGTGCCGGACTCTTACCGGCTAAAAACCTCGGTCATCACTCTCTACATCGCTCTCGGCTTACTCGAAAATTTTCGGAGGGGGAAGAAGGGGAATTGGGAGGAGGTCTTAAAACTACCCGCGCGATCCTTACCTCAGCCAGTGCTGCAAGGCCGGGAGAGAACATGCTTTCTCCCGTTTGGTTTCTGCGGGGTGCTCGGGTCAAGCATGGGGATGCTGTTTCCAGCTTCTCCTTGCTTGACCGTCGCCCGGATCTTATTTAATGAGTCGTAGGGTGGGTGGGGATTTCTGATGCATGCATTACTTGTCACTATGGGCTGCCTTTCTTTTGCCCGCCGGTGGAAGGGAGGGTCGGAGTTCTTTTTGGACCGCTGGTGTGGCTGTTGATACCATCTTTACGGGGGGGCTTCCCTGCAAGGCCTGCTCTTTTTTGCCTTGGACACTTTTTTCGCGTGTCTCCTCGCGCTGCCCTCTTTTCGTTTCCCTTCCATCGGTAGTTACATACTGCTAAAAATAAGGGGGGGGGGGAGTGACGGAGGTCTGTCGGGCGGACAGGCGCTACGGCACGCATTTGGGTCGACCCCTCGACCGGCTCTCCACCACTGCGGGCCCCAGTAGATCCTTACCCCAGCCAGTGCTGAAAGGCCGGAGAAGAAAATCATTCCTCCGTTTAGGCTTCCGCTGGGGTGATCCGCGTGTGGCAGGTTGCCGACCGGTGGGCCGCTCCGCTTGCCGCCAAGCGCTCCTTCCGTCCGACCGACGCCCGTCGGGTCGGGAGATGCGTGCATCAGAAATTTTTTAAGCTATGTTTACATTTTTAACTTACAGATTTTATAAATGTTACATGCAGAGAAGAGAATTACAATAAAACAAATAAAACAAATAATGACGGGTACCTTTTCCTATAGTGACTTTATTTTAGAATTTCAGAATTTTGAGGTGGGGGAGGAGGAGGGAAGGATATCGCTCAAGCGTTGCTCTTAGAGTATGACGCACTCGGGGTCACATCTAGCCTGCGTGGCTGATTGTGGCCGCGGGCCCGACACTCCGTTCCGGTTTACACCGTGAAACTCGTTGAAGTTTCGTCTGGCTGCATTCTTCTGGGCAAGGTGCTTTGCGCTTAGCTCAGCCTTGACCTTCGCCAGATCCTTTTCAACCATTTCACGGTCCAAACCCTTTTGCGAGCAGAACTTGAGATATAACCTCTCCAGCTCGTGGTCATCTCCCGGTAGCCCGCTGTTAATGAGGAAGACCTTTCCTTCCACGTACGAGTTAAGGTCTATGGCGGCGTCCTTATTGTGTCTGAAAAAGGCCAGGTGAAGCCTGGCCTTTTGAAACACGTTGTTCTTTGACAAGTAGCTTAAGGCGAACTTGTCACTAAAGGTCTCTCCGCCATAGTCCATGTGGCACTCTTGACCTCTGACGGTGGGGGGGGTTGCGGGGTCTTCCTTGGTGGTCGTCGTTCCAACTGACCGTGCCAGCTTGGGTTCCCGGAACGTCCGACCGTCAAAGGTCACTTCCCTGGTGGCTCCGAGGTCCTGTTTGACCTTCGTGATCCGTCCTCCCGGATGAACTTTAACCGGCTCGGTGTCCATCCGGGTCAGATCCTCGGGGCTCGCCTGGGAGGCCGTCGTACGGAGGTACTTAGTTGCTCCTAACTGGCTCCTGTTTCGGCGGGGGGGCGGTAGGGGTGACATTGTCTGTAAGAATGACTGAATTGACTTTTGATTGTTCGTGTGCATTAATTATCTCAGTGTGCTGGGTTGTGTTTGTAGGGGAGGCACTGGTCTACATTTTCATTCAGAAGAATAGGGGGGGTTTATATATATAGAAATGTGAAGCTAATAGATAGGGGTGAGGGGAGGGGTTAGTAGTGTGGGGGAGTGATGTGAAATTTGTATCTCGTATTTTCTTATATTTTCTTTAAGTTCCGGGGGGGGGGAGGGGAGAGGAAGTTGATGCGGCGTTTGTGTTGGCTTTTGGCTTTTGAAGTCACGTAACTCCTTCTCCAAATAGTCCGGTCGCCTGAACAGTGTTTGTTCTGGCTGCCGGACTATTTGTTCCTTAGGCATGCTACGCGGACTACTTTTTCTACAAACTTTTTTGTGTTCTCGCGATTTTCTTCCGATCCCAGCAGTTCTCTCCAACTCGAGCTATCCGGAGTGACCTTGACTCCGGTCTTTTGCTCCAGCTCGAGTCTTTCTCTGCCGAAGCGCGGGCAGTCGCACACAACGTGCCAGATATCCTCGTCAATGGCCGGGTCGCAGACGCACGAGGGTGCGTCTTTGATTTTGAAGCGGTGTAGGTAGGCTGCGAATCCTCCGTGTCCGGTGAATGCTTGAACCAAGAAGTTTGAGAGTTTCAGTTTCTTTATTACGCTGTTCGCGTCCCTCACTCGTGGAAAAAACTTCTTGGTTACTGCTCCAGTTTCGGAGGCGTCGTAGCGAGCCTGCCACTTTTCGACCGTTTGTTCTCTTATCGACCTTTTGACGTATGATATCGGCACCCTGTCGTACGCGGGCGCGGTCTTTTTCTTTAAAGCTGCTTGCTTTGCCAGTTCATCTGCCCTCTCATTTCCTGGCGTACCTATGTGAGCTCGCAGCCAAAAGAATTTAAGATCCGTCCCGTTTCTCCGCGCTTCGGTTACCTGGTCTTTGATCTTTTGGACCAGGGGGTGTGTCGTGTCCGGTGATTTGAGGAGTTCCAGCGACGATTTGGAGTCACTGAGAATGTTGACGCTTTGCACCTTGTGTTTCGTCGCGATCTGTACTGCCCTGAGGAGCGCGTACATTTCGGTTTGAAACACCGTGTTGTAGGGTGCAAGTTTGAAGATTGAGTGGCGGATTTCTCCCCCACCTTCCCACCATGTGAGTGCCGCTCCCGTTTTGCCCTCAATTTTACTCCCATCAGTGTAAATTTTACTCCCATCAGGTTAGGTTAGGTTAGGTTAGGTTAGGTTAGGTTAGGTTAGGTTAGGTTAGGTTAGGTTAGGTTAGGTTAGGTTAGGTTAGGTTAGGTTAGGTTAGGTTAGGTTAGGTTAGGTTAGGTTAGGTTAGGTTAGGTTAGGTTAGGTTAGGTTAGGTTAGGTTAGGTTAGGTTAGGTTAGGTTAGGTTAGGTTAGGTTAGGTTAGGTTAGGTTAGGTTAGGTTAGGTTAGGTTAGGTTAGGTTAGGTTAGGTTAGGTTAGGTTAGGTTAGGTTAGGTTAGGTTAGGTTAGGTTAGGTTAGGTTAGGTTAGGTTAGGTTAGGTTAGGTTAGGTTAGGTTAGGTTAGGTTAGGTTAGGTTAGGTTAGGTTAGGTTAGGTTAGGTTAGGTTAGGTTAGGTTAGGTTAGGTTAGGTTAGGTTAGGTTAGGTTAGGTTAGGTTAGGTTAGGTTAGGTTAGGTTAGGTTAGGTTAGGTTAGGTTAGGTTAGGTTAGGTTAGGTTAGGTTAGGTTAGGTTAGGTTAGGTTAGGTTAGGTTAGGTTAGGTTAGGTTAGGTTAGGTTAGGTTAGGTTAGGTTAGGTTAGGTTAGGTTAGGTTAGGTTAGGTTAGGTTAGGTTAGGTTAGGTTAGGTTAGGTTAGGTTAGGTTAGGTTAGGTTAGGTTAGGTTAGGTTAGGTTAGGTTAGGTTAGGTTAGGTTAGGTTAGGTTAGGTTAGGTTAGGTTAGGTTAGGTTAGGTTAGGTTAGGTTAGGTTAGGTTAGGTTAGGTTAGGTTAGGTTAGGTTAGGTTAGGTTAGGTTAGGTTAGGTTAGGTTAGGTTAGGTTAGGTTAGGTTAGGTTAGGTTAGGTTAGGTTAGGTTAGGTTAGGTTAGGTTAGGTTAGGTTAGGTTAGGTTAGGTTAGGTTAGGTTAGGTTAGGTTAGGTTAGGTTAGGTTAGGTTAGGTTAGGTTAGGTTAGGTTAGGTTAGGTTAGGTTAGGTTAGGTTAGGTTAGGTTAGGTTAGGTTAGGTTAGGTTAGGTTAGGTTAGGTTAGGTTAGGTTAGGTTAGGTTAGGTTAGGTTAGGTTAGGTTAGGTTAGGTTAGGTTAGGTTAGGTTAGGTTAGGTTAGGTTAGGTTAGGTTAGGTTAGGTTAGGTTAGGTTAGGTTAGGTTAGGTTAGGTTAGGTTAGGTTAGGTTAGGTTAGGTTAGGTTAGGTTAGGTTAGGTTAGGTTAGGTTAGGTTAGGTTAGGTTAGGTTAGGTTAGGTTAGGTTAGGTTAGGTTAGGTTAGGTTAGGTTAGGTTAGGTTAGGTTAGGTTAGGTTAGGTTAGGTTAGGTTAGGTTAGGTTAGGTTAGGTTAGGTTAGGTTAGGTTAGGTTAGGTTAGGTTAGGTTAGGTTAGGTTAGGTTAGGTTAGGTTAGGTTAGGTTAGGTTAGGTTAGGTTAGGTTAGGTTAGGTTAGGTTAGGTTAGGTTAGGTTAGGTTAGGTTAGGTTAGGTTAGGTTAGGTTAGGTTAGGTTAGGTTAGGTTAGGTTAGGTTAGGTTAGGTTAGGTTAGGTTAGGTTAGGTTAGGTTAGGTTAGGTTAGGTTAGGTTAGGTTAGGTTAGGTTAGGTTAGGTTAGGTTAGGTTAGGTTAGGTTAGGTTAGGTTAGGTTAGGTTAGGTTAGGTTAGGTTAGGTTAGGTTAGGTTAGGTTAGGTTAGGTTAGGTTAGGTTAGGTTAGGTTAGGTTAGGTTAGGTTAGGTTAGGTTAGGTTAGGTTAGGTTAGGTTAGGTTAGGTTAGGTTAGGTTAGGTTAGGTTAGGTTAGGTTAGGTTAGGTTAGGTTAGGTTAGGTTAGGTTAGGTTAGGTTAGGTTAGGTTAGGTTAGGTTAGGTTAGGTTAGGTTAGGTTAGGTTAGGTTAGGTTAGGTTAGGTTAGGTTAGGTTAGGTTAGGTTAGGTTAGGTTAGGTTAGGTTAGGTTAGGTTAGGTTAGGTTAGGTTAGGTTAGGTTAGGTTAGGTTAGGTTAGGTTAGGTTAGGTTAGGTTAGGTTAGGTTAGGTTAGGTTAGGTTAGGTTAGGTTAGGTTAGGTTAGGTTAGGTTAGGTTAGGTTAGGTTAGGTTAGGTTAGGTTAGGTTAGGTTAGGTTAGGTTAGGTTAGGTTAGGTTAGGTTAGGTTAGGTTAGGTTAGGTTAGGTTAGGTTAGGTTAGGTTAGGTTAGGTTAGGTTAGGTTAGGTTAGGTTAGGTTAGGTTAGGTTAGGTTAGGTTAGGTTAGGTTAGGTTAGGTTAGGTTAGGTTAGGTTAGGTTAGGTTAGGTTAGGTTAGGTTAGGTTAGGTTAGGTTAGGTTAGGTTAGGTTAGGTTAGGTTAGGTTAGGTTAGGTTAGGTTAGGTTAGGTTAGGTTAGGTTAGGTTAGGTTAGGTTAGGTTAGGTTAGGTTAGGTTAGGTTAGGTTAGGTTAGGTTAGGTTAGGTTAGGTTAGGTTAGGTTAGGTTAGGTTAGGTTAGGTTAGGTTAGGTTAGGTTAGGTTAGGTTAGGTTAGGTTAGGTTAGGTTAGGTTAGGTTAGGTTAGGTTAGGTTAGGTTAGGTTAGGTTAGGTTAGGTTAGGTTAGGTTAGGTTAGGTTAGGTTAGGTTAGGTTAGGTTAGGTTAGGTTAGGTTAGGTTAGGTTAGGTTAGGTTAGGTTAGGTTAGGTTAGGTTAGGTTAGGTTAGGTTAGGTTAGGTTAGGTTAGGTTAGGTTAGGTTAGGTTAGGTTAGGTTAGGTTAGGTTAGGTTAGGTTAGGTTAGGTTAGGTTAGGTTAGGTTAGGTTAGGTTAGGTTAGGTTAGGTTAGGTTAGGTTAGGTTAGGTTAGGTTAGGTTAGGTTAGGTTAGGTTAGGTTAGGTTAGGTTAGGTTAGGTTAGGTTAGGTTAGGTTAGGTTAGGTTAGGTTAGGTTAGGTTAGGTTAGGTTAGGTTAGGTTAGGTTAGGTTAGGTTAGGTTAGGTTAGGTTAGGTTAGGTTAGGTTAGGTTAGGTTAGGTTAGGTTAGGTTAGGTTAGGTTAGGTTAGGTTAGGTTAGGTTAGGTTAGGTTAGGTTAGGTTAGGTTAGGTTAGGTTAGGTTAGGTTAGGTTAGGTTAGGTTAGGTTAGGTTAGGTTAGGTTAGGTTAGGTTAGGTTAGGTTAGGTTAGGTTAGGTTAGGTTAGGTTAGGTTAGGTTAGGTTAGGTTAGGTTAGGTTAGGTTAGGTTAGGTTAGGTTAGGTTAGGTTAGGTTAGGTTAGGTTAGGTTAGGTTAGGTTAGGTTAGGTTAGGTTAGGTTAGGTTAGGTTAGGTTAGGTTAGGTTAGGTTAGGTTAGGTTAGGTTAGGTTAGGTTAGGTTAGGTTAGGTTAGGTTAGGTTAGGTTAGGTTAGGTTAGGTTAGGTTAGGTTAGGTTAGGTTAGGTTAGGTTAGGTTAGGTTAGGTTAGGTTAGGTTAGGTTAGGTTAGGTTAGGTTAGGTTAGGTTAGGTTAGGTTAGGTTAGGTTAGGTTAGGTTAGGTTAGGTTAGGTTAGGTTAGGTTAGGTTAGGTTAGGTTAGGTTAGGTTAGGTTAGGTTAGGTTAGGTTAGGTTAGGTTAGGTTAGGTTAGGTTAGGTTAGGTTAGGTTAGGTTAGGTTAGGTTAGGTTAGGTTAGGTTAGGTTAGGTTAGGTTAGGTTAGGTTAGGTTAGGTTAGGTTAGGTTAGGTTAGGTTAGGTTAGGTTAGGTTAGGTTAGGTTAGGTTAGGTTAGGTTAGAGGTTAGGTTAGGTTAGGTTAGGTTAGGTTAGGTTAGGTTAGGTTAGGTTAGGTTAGGTTAGGTTAGGTTAGGTTAGGTTAGGTTAGGTTAGGTTAGGTTAGGTTAGGTTAGGTTAGGTTAGGTTAGGTTAGGTTAGGTTAGGTTAGGTTAGGTTAGGTTAGGTTAGGTTAGGTTAGGTTAGGTTAGGTTAGGTTAGGTTAGGTTAGGTTAGGTTAGGTTAGGTTAGGTTAGGTTAGGTTAGGTTAGGTTAGGTTAGGTTAGGTTAGGTTAGGTTAGGTTAGGTTAGGTTAGGTTAGGTTAGGTTAGGTTAGGTTAGGTTAGGTTAGGTTAGGTTAGGTTAGGTTAGGTTAGGTTAGGTTAGGTTAGGTTAGGTTAGGTTAGGTTAGGTTAGGTTAGGTTAGGTTAGGTTAGGTTAGGTTAGGTTAGGTTAGGTTAGGTTAGGTTAGGTTAGGTTAGGTTAGGTTAGGTTAGGTTAGGTTAGGTTAGGTTAGGTTAGGTTAGGTTAGGTTAGGTTAGGTTAGGTTAGGTTAGGTTAGGTTAGGTTAGGTTAGGTTAGGTTAGGTTAGGTTAGGTTAGGTTAGGTTAGGTTAGGTTAGGTTAGGTTAGGTTAGGTTAGGTTAGGTTAGGTTAGGTTAGGTTAGGTTAGGTTAGGTTAGGTTAGGTTAGGTTAGGTTAGGTTAGGTTAGGTTAGGTTAGGTTAGGTTAGGTTAGGTTAGGTTAGGTTAGGTTAGGTTAGGTTAGGTTAGGTTAGGTTAGGTTAGGTTAGGTTAGGTTAGGTTAGGTTAGGTTAGGTTAGGTTAGGTTAGGTTAGGTTAGGTTAGGTTAGGTTAGGTTAGGTTAGGTTAGGTTAGGTTAGGTTAGGTTAGGTTAGGTTAGGTTAGGTTAGGTTAGGTTAGGTTAGGTTAGGTTAGGTTAGGTTAGGTTAGGTTAGGTTAGGTTAGGTTAGGTTAGGTTAGGTTAGGTTAGGTTAGGTTAGGTTAGGTTAGGTTAGGTTAGGTTAGGTTAGGTTAGGTTAGGTTAGGTTAGGTTAGGTTAGGTTAGGTTAGGTTAGGTTAGGTTAGGTTAGGTTAGGTTAGGTTAGGTTAGGTTAGGTTAGGTTAGGTTAGGTTAGGTTAGGTTAGGTTAGGTTAGGTTAGGTTAGGTTAGGTTAGGTTAGGTTAGGTTAGGTTAGGTTAGGTTAGGTTAGGTTAGGTTAGGTTAGGTTAGGTTAGGTTAGGTTAGGTTAGGTTAGGTTAGGTTAGGTTAGGTTAGGTTAGGTTAGGTTAGGTTAGGTTAGGTTAGGTTAGGTTAGGTTAGGTTAGGTTAGGTTAGGTTAGGTTAGGTTAGGTTAGGTTAGGTTAGGTTAGGTTAGGTTAGGTTAGGTTAGGTTAGGTTAGGTTAGGTTAGGTTAGGTTAGGTTAGGTTAGGTTAGGTTAGGTTAGGTTAGGTTAGGTTAGGTTAGGTTAGGTTAGGTTAGGTTAGGTTAGGTTAGGTTAGGTTAGGTTAGGTTAGGTTAGGTTAGGTTAGGTTAGGTTAGGTTAGGTTAGGTTAGGTTAGGTTAGGTTAGGTTAGGTTAGGTTAGGTTAGGTTAGGTTAGGTTAGGTTAGGTTAGGTTAGGTTAGGTTAGGTTAGGTTAGGTTAGGTTAGGTTAGGTTAGGTTAGGTTAGGTTAGGTTAGGTTAGGTTAGGTTAGGTTAGGTTAGGTTAGGTTAGGTTAGGTTAGGTTAGGTTAGGTTAGGTTAGGTTAGGTTAGGTTAGGTTAGGTTAGGTTAGGTTAGGTTAGGTTAGGTTAGGTTAGGTTAGGTTAGGTTAGGTTAGGTTAGGTTAGGTTAGGTTAGGTTAGGTTAGGTTAGGTTAGGTTAGGTTAGGTTAGGTTAGGTTAGGTTAGGTTAGGTTAGGTTAGGTTAGGTTAGGTTAGGTTAGGTTAGGTTAGGTTAGGTTAGGTTAGGTTAGGTTAGGTTAGGTTAGGTTAGGTTAGGTTAGGTTAGGTTAGGTTAGGTTAGGTTAGGTTAGGTTAGGTTAGGTTAGGTTAGGTTAGGTTAGGTTAGGTTAGGTTAGGTTAGGTTAGGTTAGGTTAGGTTAGGTTAGGTTAGGTTAGGTTAGGTTAGGTTAGGTTAGGTTAGGTTAGGTTAGGTTAGGTTAGGTTAGGTTAGGTTAGGTTAGGTTAGGTTAGGTTAGGTTAGGTTAGGTTAGGTTAGGTTAGGTTAGGTTAGGTTAGGTTAGGTTAGGTTAGGTTAGGTTAGGTTAGGTTAGGTTAGGTTAGGTTAGGTTAGGTTAGGTTAGGTTAGGTTAGGTTAGGTTAGGTTAGGTTAGGTTAGGTTAGGTTAGGTTAGGTTAGGTTAGGTTAGGTTAGGTTAGGTTAGGTTAGGTTAGGTTAGGTTAGGTTAGGTTAGGTTAGGTTAGGTTAGGTTAGGTTAGGTTAGGTTAGGTTAGGTTAGGTTAGGTTAGGTTAGGTTAGGTTAGGTTAGGTTAGGTTAGGTTAGGTTAGGTTAGGTTAGGTTAGGTTAGGTTAGGTTAGGTTAGGTTAGGTTAGGTTAGGTTAGGTTAGGTTAGGTTAGGTTAGGTTAGGTTAGGTTAGGTTAGGTTAGGTTAGGTTAGGTTAGGTTAGGTTAGGTTAGGTTAGGTTAGGTTAGGTTAGGTTAGGTTAGGTTAGGTTAGGTTAGGTTAGGTTAGGTTAGGTTAGGTTAGGTTAGGTTAGGTTAGGTTAGGTTAGGTTAGGTTAGGTTAGGTTAGGTTAGGTTAGGTTAGGTTAGGTTAGGTTAGGTTAGGTTAGGTTAGGTTAGGTTAGGTTAGGTTAGGTTAGGTTAGGTTAGGTTAGGTTAGGTTAGGTTAGGTTAGGTTAGGTTAGGTTAGGTTAGGTTAGGTTAGGTTAGGTTAGGTTAGGTTAGGTTAGGTTAGGTTAGGTTAGGTTAGGTTAGGTTAGGTTAGGTTAGGTTAGGTTAGGTTAGGTTAGGTTAGGTTAGGTTAGGTTAGGTTAGGTTAGGTTAGGTTAGGTTAGGTTAGGTTAGGTTAGGTTAGGTTAGGTTAGGTTAGGTTAGGTTAGGTTAGGTTAGGTTAGGTTAGGTTAGGTTAGGTTAGGTTAGGTTAGGTTAGGTTAGGTTAGGTTAGGTTAGGTTAGGTTAGGTTAGGTTAGGTTAGGTTAGGTTAGGTTAGGTTAGGTTAGGTTAGGTTAGGTTAGGTTAGGTTAGGTTAGGTTAGGTTAGGTTAGGTTAGGTTAGGTTAGGTTAGGTTAGGTTAGGTTAGGTTAGGTTAGGTTAGGTTAGGTTAGGTTAGGTTAGGTTAGGTTAGGTTAGGTTAGGTTAGGTTAGGTTAGGTTAGGTTAGGTTAGGTTAGGTTAGGTTAGGTTAGGTTAGGTTAGGTTAGGTTAGGTTAGGTTAGGTTAGGTTAGGTTAGGTTAGGTTAGGTTAGGTTAGGTTAGGTTAGGTTAGGTTAGGTTAGGTTAGGTTAGGTTAGGTTAGGTTAGGTTAGGTTAGGTTAGGTTAGGTTAGGTTAGGTTAGGTTAGGTTAGGTTAGGTTAGGTTAGGTTAGGTTAGGTTAGGTTAGGTTAGGTTAGGTTAGGTTAGGTTAGGTTAGGTTAGGTTAGGTTAGGTTAGGTTAGGTTAGGTTAGGTTAGGTTAGGTTAGGTTAGGTTAGGTTAGGTTAGGTTAGGTTAGGTTAGGTTAGGTTAGGTTAGGTTAGGTTAGGTTAGGTTAGGTTAGGTTAGGTTAGGTTAGGTTAGGTTAGGTTAGGTTAGGTTAGGTTAGGTTAGGTTAGGTTAGGTTAGGTTAGGTTAGGTTAGGTTAGGTTAGGTTAGGTTAGGTTAGGTTAGGTTAGGTTAGGTTAGGTTAGGTTAGGTTAGGTTAGGTTAGGTTAGGTTAGGTTAGGTTAGGTTAGGTTAGGTTAGGTTAGGTTAGGTTAGGTTAGGTTAGGTTAGGTTAGGTTAGGTTAGGTTAGGTTAGGTTAGGTTAGGTTAGGTTAGGTTAGGTTAGGTTAGGTTAGGTTAGGTTAGGTTAGGTTAGGTTAGGTTAGGTTAGGTTAGGTTAGGTTAGGTTAGGTTAGGTTAGGTTAGGTTAGGTTAGGTTAGGTTAGGTTAGGTTAGGTTAGGTTAGGTTAGGTTAGGTTAGGTTAGGTTAGGTTAGGTTAGGTTAGGTTAGGTTAGGTTAGGTTAGGTTAGGTTAGGTTAGGTTAGGTTAGGTTAGGTTAGGTTAGGTTAGGTTAGGTTAGGTTAGGTTAGGTTAGGTTAGGTTAGGTTAGGTTAGGTTAGGTTAGGTTAGGTTAGGTTAGGTTAGGTTAGGTTAGGTTAGGTTAGGTTAGGTTAGGTTAGGTTAGGTTAGGTTAGGTTAGGTTAGGTTAGGTTAGGTTAGGTTAGGTTAGGTTAGGTTAGGTTAGGTTAGGTTAGGTTAGGTTAGGTTAGGTTAGGTTAGGTTAGGTTAGGTTAGGTTAGGTTAGGTTAGGTTAGGTTAGGTTAGGTTAGGTTAGGTTAGGTTAGGTTAGGTTAGGTTAGGTTAGGTTAGGTTAGGTTAGGTTAGGTTAGGTTAGGTTAGGTTAGGTTAGGTTAGGTTAGGTTAGGTTAGGTTAGGTTAGGTTAGGTTAGGTTAGGTTAGGTTAGGTTAGGTTAGGTTAGGTTAGGTTAGGTTAGGTTAGGTTAGGTTAGGTTAGGTTAGGTTAGGTTAGGTTAGGTTAGGTTAGGTTAGGTTAGGTTAGGTTAGGTTAGGTTAGGTTAGGTTAGGTTAGGTTAGGTTAGGTTAGGTTAGGTTAGGTTAGGTTAGGTTAGGTTAGGTTAGGTTAGGTTAGGTTAGGTTAGGTTAGGTTAGGTTAGGTTAGGTTAGGTTAGGTTAGGTTAGGTTAGGTTAGGTTAGGTTAGGTTAGGTTAGGTTAGGTTAGGTTAGGTTAGGTTAGGTTAGGTTAGGTTAGGTTAGGTTAGGTTAGGTTAGGTTAGGTTAGGTTAGGTTAGGTTAGGTTAGGTTAGGTTAGGTTAGGTTAGGTTAGGTTAGGTTAGGTTAGGTTAGGTTAGGTTAGGTTAGGTTAGGTTAGGTTAGGTTAGGTTAGGTTAGGTTAGGTTAGGTTAGGTTAGGTTAGGTTAGGTTAGGTTAGGTTAGGTTAGGTTAGGTTAGGTTAGGTTAGGTTAGGTTAGGTTAGGTTAGGTTAGGTTAGGTTAGGTTAGGTTAGGTTAGGTTAGGTTAGGTTAGGTTAGGTTAGGTTAGGTTAGGTTAGGTTAGGTTAGGTTAGGTTAGGTTAGGTTAGGTTAGGTTAGGTTAGGTTAGGTTAGGTTAGGTTAGGTTAGGTTAGGTTAGGTTAGGTTAGGTTAGGTTAGGTTAGGTTAGGTTAGGTTAGGTTAGGTTAGGTTAGGTTAGGTTAGGTTAGGTTAGGTTAGGTTAGGTTAGGTTAGGTTAGGTTAGGTTAGGTTAGGTTAGGTTAGGTTAGGTTAGGTTAGGTTAGGTTAGGTTAGGTTAGGTTAGGTTAGGTTAGGTTAGGTTAGGTTAGGTTAGGTTAGGTTAGGTTAGGTTAGGTTAGGTTAGGTTAGGTTAGGTTAGGTTAGGTTAGGTTAGGTTAGGTTAGGTTAGGTTAGGTTAGGTTAGGTTAGGTTAGGTTAGGTTAGGTTAGGTTAGGTTAGGTTAGGTTAGGTTAGGTTAGGTTAGGTTAGGTTAGGTTAGGTTAGGTTAGGTTAGGTTAGGTTAGGTTAGGTTAGGTTAGGTTAGGTTAGGTTAGGTTAGGTTAGGTTAGGTTAGGTTAGGTTAGGTTAGGTTAGGTTAGGTTAGGTTAGGTTAGGTTAGGTTAGGTTAGGTTAGGTTAGGTTAGGTTAGGTTAGGTTAGGTTAGGTTAGGTTAGGTTAGGTTAGGTTAGGTTAGGTTAGGTTAGGTTAGGTTAGGTTAGGTTAGGTTAGGTTAGGTTAGGTTAGGTTAGGTTAGGTTAGGTTAGGTTAGGTTAGGTTAGGTTAGGTTAGGTTAGGTTAGGTTAGGTTAGGTTAGGTTAGGTTAGGTTAGGTTAGGTTAGGTTAGGTTAGGTTAGGTTAGGTTAGGTTAGGTTAGGTTAGGTTAGGTTAGGTTAGGTTAGGTTAGGTTAGGTTAGGTTAGGTTAGGTTAGGTTAGGTTAGGTTAGGTTAGGTTAGGTTAGGTTAGGTTAGGTTAGGTTAGGTTAGGTTAGGTTAGGTTAGGTTAGGTTAGGTTAGGTTAGGTTAGGTTAGGTTAGGTTAGGTTAGGTTAGGTTAGGTTAGGTTAGGTTAGGTTAGGTTAGGTTAGGTTAGGTTAGGTTAGGTTAGGTTAGGTTAGGTTAGGTTAGGTTAGGTTAGGTTAGGTTAGGTTAGGTTAGGTTAGGTTAGGTTAGGTTAGGTTAGGTTAGGTTAGGTTAGGTTAGGTTAGGTTAGGTTAGGTTAGGTTAGGTTAGGTTAGGTTAGGTTAGGTTAGGTTAGGTTAGGTTAGGTTAGGTTAGGTTAGGTTAGGTTAGGTTAGGTTAGGTTAGGTTAGGTTAGGTTAGGTTAGGTTAGGTTAGGTTAGGTTAGGTTAGGTTAGGTTAGGTTAGGTTAGGTTAGGTTAGGTTAGGTTAGGTTAGGTTAGGTTAGGTTAGGTTAGGTTAGGTTAGGTTAGGTTAGGTTAGGTTAGGTTAGGTTAGGTTAGGTTAGGTTAGGTTAGGTTAGGTTAGGTTAGGTTAGGTTAGGTTAGGTTAGGTTAGGTTAGGTTAGGTTAGGTTAGGTTAGGTTAGGTTAGGTTAGGTTAGGTTAGGTTAGGTTAGGTTAGGTTAGGTTAGGTTAGGTTAGGTTAGGTTAGGTTAGGTTAGGTTAGGTTAGGTTAGGTTAGGTTAGGTTAGGTTAGGTTAGGTTAGGTTAGGTTAGGTTAGGTTAGGTTAGGTTAGGTTAGGTTAGGTTAGGTTAGGTTAGGTTAGGTTAGGTTAGGTTAGGTTAGGTTAGGTTAGGTTAGGTTAGGTTAGGTTAGGTTAGGTTAGGTTAGGTTAGGTTAGGTTAGGTTAGGTTAGGTTAGGTTAGGTTAGGTTAGGTTAGGTTAGGTTAGGTTAGGTTAGGTTAGGTTAGGTTAGGTTAGGTTAGGTTAGGTTAGGTTAGGTTAGGTTAGGTTAGGTTAGGTTAGGTTAGGTTAGGTTAGGTTAGGTTAGGTTAGGTTAGGTTAGGTTAGGTTAGGTTAGGTTAGGTTAGGTTAGGTTAGGTTAGGTTAGGTTAGGTTAGGTTAGGTTAGGTTAGGTTAGGTTAGGTTAGGTTAGGTTAGGTTAGGTTAGGTTAGGTTAGGTTAGGTTAGGTTAGGTTAGGTTAGGTTAGGTTAGGTTAGGTTAGGTTAGGTTAGGTTAGGTTAGGTTAGGTTAGGTTAGGTT